>PVKN010000110.1:0-109564 GCA_004027915.1 Capromys pilorides | reverse complement strand
AACAAGTAGTCCCTCTCCAATCCATTCAAATTGCTTCATGTGGGAAGGGCACTCCCTAACCTTGGGCCCAAAATGCTAGTTCAGCCTGAGGAGCAGCAACCACGGAGGAAGAGCAGGGGCCTGTCAACAAAGCTGCATACTTTGATGTCACTCCCTATAGCTTTATCTGTAAACAGTGAGTAAAAAAATAATCAATGGCTAGACCTAAAAAGCATGTGGGTTTTATGTCAAAGTGATTAAAGATGCAGTCACTAGGATTACATACAGTGTGGGCAAGAAAGGGAAGTGGTATAAGACTTCACAGGGGAAAAAAAAGGCTTCACAAGAAAGACTCACAGATTATATAAATTAAAGGAGATTGGCAGTGGTACACACCTGAATCCCAGCCCGTGGGAGCCTGATGCAGGAAGATCACGAAGAAGAGTTCCAGACCAGACCGAATTACACAGCAAAAGCCTCTCCCCTCCCCCATTTGAGGAGAAAGAGGAGCTCTGAATCCATCAGATCCAAAATCCATGCAAAATTAACCAAGATCTACAAACTGGCAGAATTAAGAGACCTGCCAAGAGCTCATGGCCTCCACTGAGGCTTAACACGTTATGGAAACTAAAAAATATTAAAGGAGAGCATCTTCTACGTCCAACGTCAAATAAGGAGACCAAAAGCTTCAACTATTTCAACTGGGATCTTTCAAAAAGCCACTGATAGAATCCAGGTACCAAAAATGTCTATATATTGTATAGGAATTTGTTTTGCTTTTTAACAAGAGATCGAACTTGGGACCTTGCACTTGCCAGGCAGGCGCTTAAGCCATTGAGCTATCTCCCCGACCTGGGAATTTTTAAAGAGCTCTTAAAACTTTCTTCTTGGGACTTTTAATAGGACAAGACCCCCTTCCTAGGGTCAACTGAAAAAGAACCAAATAAACTACACGAACTGGTAGACCACTTTGACTCTTTTTTTGGTACAGAGGAGGCTCGGCGGAGCGGGGAGTTAAATCAGTAGGCTTGGGGAGTTAAGTCAAACACCCCACTACATCTTCTGGATCTTTAACCTCTGCGCGCTTAAACTGTTCCCGAAGTCTTTACGTGCACCCCGCGGTGGAGTGGGGCCCACCAGGGGGGGTGTGAGGCTGCCCCACCCCAGCTCCACTCTCCCGGACTCAAGGCCGCAGCCTCTACTCCACTTCTCTAACCCGCTCCTCCGGGCACGCTCCTAGACAAGCCGGCGCACAGCGACGACAGAGGCCGCCAGGGTCCCCGCAAACGCTGGTCTGCGCAGACGCTGCGGGTCCTCGCTTCGGGCCCGGGTCCTGCTTTTCTCCGCAGCCCCGGCGCACCGATCCCTCGGCCCAACTCTCCCACAGGCCGCCAGCCTTGCGCGTGACCACAGGAGGGCAGCACTTCCCAACTAAAGTGCCCCGCACCCTCCGCCCGGAGCCGTCTTCCGCCCCTAGCCCGCGCCGCCACAGCCGCCGCCGCGTGGACCACAGCGCGCTCCGCCCGCCAGCTCGCGCGGCTCCCTCACCTACCATGTTAGCCGGCGCCACCGCTGCCCGCGGCCGGTCTGCGCAGGCGCGCGCAGCCCGCGGCCTAGCTCTGCGCAGGCGCCCGCGACCCCAGTGGCTCCGGCGTCCGCCTCTACCTGGGCTCGCGGCGTGTGCCGCGCCGCCGCGGCCCTCAGGTCCGCTTACGCCGTCTCAGGAAGGGACGCGACCCCTCTTGGAAGGCTGCAGACAACCGGGGCTCTAGAGCCACACAGACGCTAGGAGGCAGTCCAGGGTCGAGGAAGGTGAACGGCCGGCCCGCAGAACTCCACCTCCCAGCACGCACCGCGCCGCGTGGGGCCCGTCGGACCGCCTCGCTCTCTTAAAGGGGCTGCACCTCCTTGCTAGGCGCGCATCGGTGGAGGAGACTGCGTGGGGAGAGGGCGGCGGCCACCCTGAGCGTCCATATCCCGCCCCGCAGCCGCCGAGGAAGGGATGCGGGGGACGTCCGCGCCCAGCTCTCGGCACGCGGCGCCGCGCAGCTCCCGGTCGGGACAGTTGCTACTCAGGCCGGACGTCCTGGGTGCGGCCTCCTGCGTCCTGGTGAGTGTCGCAGGGCTCCCCTCTTCATCCTCTTCTCGAGGGGGGTCCTCTTTTGGACCCCTCTTTCCAGGGCTGGGGAACTCCTCTTCTGTGTCTCTCCTTGGACACTCTGTTTATGAGTCTCCTGTTAGTCTCCGTACGGGATGTCTTCCTGGGGCAGGGACTCCTCCTCTTTGGGTTTGTCTCAATTCCCGAGCCCCATTCAGCTCCTTTCCCTGTGTCGTGTTGATGCACATTATTCTAGTGTCATCAACAGTCTCTTTAAAGAAGCATATAGAATACCGTAGGGCCGATGCGCGTGTCCTGCAACACCTTTTTTTAAAAGCTGAAGTCTGGAAGGTGTCAGAACCGACAGACAGCGAAGGAAGTCTGGGGAGAGGGTTCTTCCTTAACTTTTTGGTGTGGATCATTGTGGGAGTAAACAGTCAAGCGAGTGGAGGCGACCAGGAAGGTGTGCCACTGCTCCGGGGCTTCAGCTGTCCCTGGAAAGCAGAAAGGAAGACGGGACTGGGCAGAGCAGTGCGGCCAGCTCCACAGGGTGGATTGATTGCTGCCCCCACTGCAGGAACATTTACTGCAGCTGAAAGGGCTTTTGTTCACGAGTCCCCTTTGATTCTTCCTTGATGGCTTTCCACCACCAGCTGGCTGGCTATGCTTCCTCTAGGCCATGCTGCCCTGTCCCCGCAGGTCTCACCTGGCCTTGCCTGGACAGGTAGGGGTGGAATACCCCTGCGCAGGTGATGTGGCGCACAGGTTAGGAACTCTTCCACTCTGCTGCTCTGCCTCTGCTTGGGTATCTTTCTGGTCGTTCTTTGGATCAGAACATCTTCTAGGTCATCCATTACCAGTTTCCTAAAAGTGGTCTCAATCATTGAGGTAACTAGTGGAAACACTTGCTTTTTCTAGAGGTTTAAGTTAAATATTATAAAGCTTTTTAATGATCTAAGAATTTTCCTTCTTGTTACCTTCCTCTTCAGTTGTTTTACTGATTAGATATGGATAATATATTTATAAATCGTGTACTTCATTTTTGGCAACTGTCAGTTATATTTGTGGAATCATCATAAGTAGTTTTATCTTTAAGAAATATACTTTAGACTTTATAGGCCTTGAAGTTAAGTACTCCTTATTGCCTTGCTCTCACCTTGCCCCCTTTTTATCTTTTTCTTTTTTGGGGTCATAATATCGCTGTGCAATTCAGGCGGGTCTTAAACTCACTATGGATCCCAGACTGGCCTGAGTCCTGCGGTGATCCTCTTTCATCAGCCTCCCAAGTGCTAGGGTTACAGGTGTGTGCCACCATGCCTAGCAGTCTCATCCTCTTTTATCAACTGTCTGGTGCTGAACTTGGAAGTGTTGATAGTATCATTTAAAAACTCTAATTTGAAGTCATTTACTTCAAATAAACCCATTTCCCCTTTTATCAGGGCAAACTAACAGACATCAGACATACTAATCATGTTCCTGCCACGTCCACCCCTACTCCAGGAACTTCCCTGCCCACAGCCCAGTCTGGTTGCCTTGGTCAATATGTATCCTTACCATTCCGTGTGTGTGTGTGTGTGTGTGTGTGTGTGTGTGTGTGTTTATACAGTGGAGCTCATCAGGTTGAACCAGGGCAGAGCCCTGGACACAGCTGTCCTCAGAGCTGGTATGCAGCACGGCGCAGTTGGGAAGGAGGGGGTTGGCCTTGTAGAGCCCATTCTGCGGTCTTCACCACAATCCTGGCCTCTTTACCATCTTCGGGGGCAGCTGAGCCAGGTTTGTCCCTATCGGTTTGGTCTCTTGAATGTTTAGGTAATGGTTCTAGTGGGTCCAAAGGAAGAGAGGGTGGCAGGCTCTGCAGCGACAGGAAGCAGAGCGTGAGGTGCCAGACTCCTGTCTGAGGGCTCAAGTTCATGTTTTAAGTATGTTCCTAGACAGAAAGGAAAGTAGGTGTGCTGCTTTGGTCTCCTGTTCCCTATCTGATACACCTCAGGGCTTGGGGCTGTGGTCCGCTGTGTTTGCAGGAGGTGGCTGGAGTGTAAGCAGAAGTCTCTGACTTTGGTGGCTTTGCTGTCTTAGAGACTTTTATGCAATAAATGTTATACACCATTTCTAAATTAATAGAGTAATATAATTAATAGAACAATAGAGTAAGAGCAGCATGATTTTGATGTAAAATGATTTTGAACTACAACTATTGGAAGTTGGGGGCTTTTTTTTTTGGAGTAGTCTAATGTTCTGCCCATGTCATTTTATTCTGAATTCTGATTTAGGACAGTTTGCCAGAGGAGATAGCTCAGTGACTGATTTAGGACACTTATTATAAGTACTTTTCTTCTTAATCAAATATTCATTTTTGAAGCAAATTTTGTGATTCTTTTGCCCCAAGTGTTGATATTGCTGTTCCTCTAAATGAAAACAAGCCTTAGTGTTAGCAGCATACCTCTGTATCTACTTAAAGTAAAATATAAAAATGCTAGGACTACCTCTATAAAGACTGCATGTGAAAAGTTGTGGATTCATGTACAGTTGTGGAAAATACTGTAGAGAAATCAGTGGAGTGAATGAATGCTTCACCCTTTCTTTGGGGTAGCACCTTGTGCATCTGGGCTAGAAGCAGGAAGCTGCAGCTGGGAGCAGCCGTGCATCTGCTTGAACCTCACCAGTATCAAGTGGGCCCTCCGTGGGTGGGCATGCACATGTCTACCCTATGCATCCTGGGTGTTTCTGCCCCGGGACCCTCCTCCTCCACTTCACAACCACCCCTTTTCTCTTCCCTTACTGTGCTGCATATTTGTCACATGGTATATGTGTATGTGCACGTGTGCAAGTGTGTTGAAAGGGCACTGAGGATTGAACCCAGGGCCTTCACACTGACCTCCAATACTAGCCCTTTTTTAGGATTTTGAGATAGGGATCTATAAGTTACCTAGGCTGGACTCAAACTTGTGATACTCCTGTCTCAGCTCTCCAGAGTGCTGGGATTACAGGTGTGCTTCCCTGTGCCCAGCTATGTACTCACTTTTATAGTGATTGACTAGTTTGTAGGGTTTTTGTGGGAAGATTTGAAGGTAAAATGACATGAGCTTGTGACGGTCTAACTACATAGCTGGGACTCGTAGTGGTGCTCCTGTTTTAGCCTCCACAGAGCTGGGATTACAGGCATGTGCTACCATGCCTAGTCTTGATGGCCAGCTCAATGTGCCTCCGGGATGGGCCCGGCACTGCATGTGGTACCAGAGAACGAACCTCAATCCCAGCATTTGTCTGAGTAGGTGCTTAGTCTGCTGAGCCATCTCACTGGCCCTGAGTGCTTTAAGGTTTCTAAGTTCATGTTTTAAGTGTGTTCCAATGGAAGATAATCAGTGTAACTGCAACTGAACTCCTCAACTATAGGTCAGTAGGTCCTTTAGGCATGGCAGAGAAGGGATCTTTGCTTCAGGAACTGGTTGAGGAAGGAGCCAAAAGTGTGCATAGAGAGATGGTATTCACACTGCAGACTGTGTTGCAAGTGGTTTACCTGAGGTGTGAAACTCGTAGAAGAATCACTTGGAGACCTTGTAGGCAAATGGGAAGCACAAAGGAAGCATCTCTGATTGTCATCTTAGTTCTGGCAGAAATTGAACATGCACACTTCTGAGGTAGGAGTTGTCTTCTGCAAGAGAGCTAGCCAGGCCAAGCAGCTGACCAGGTCCTTCGGGTCAGCTGCATCACTGGCTTCTTAGTAGGGGTGCAGAGTTTGTTTTTCAGCTGGTGTGCGCTGTACCAATGGAAACAGGGTGTCTTCCTGATCCAAGAGATGAGCAGGGCAGAATGCTTGTGTTCTCTAGTATTGGCATAGCCCTTTGAGGACAAAGCTACTAAAAATACATTGAATTCCAACAGAACTCTGGTTTTCTGTCTTTTATTTTTATTTTGACATAAGGTCTTTTGAGGTGTCTGGGCTGGCCTTGAAATTGTTATCTTCTTACCTAAGCCTCCTGAGCAGCTGAGATTCCAGGTGTGGGCCCCTGTGCTTGGTCTGACACATATTTTGGTGGTGGGGGTATGTGGTTTTTGAGACAGGACCTTGCTGTGTAGCCCAGGCTGTCCTTGAACCTGTGATCTTGCCTTAGCCTCCTAAGTGCTGGGTGATAGGTGTGTGCCACCATGCCTGGCACCAACACTTTTATTTTAACCAGAATATTATCTTCGTGACTTTTGGTTGTCATTCTGAACGTCAGTGACTGTTTTGTTGTCTAGCACAGTGTCATTTCAGGCTCTGTTGAAGCACACACAGAAGCATAATCCCTGTTATATAACCTGTCTTCCAGATTTTGGAATTCTTAGGTCTGCTTTCAGAAGACTAGCACCTGTCTCAGCTTGGTATGGTCAGAATGTGATCTGTAGAAGTGTTACTCTCTTACTTTTGCTGCATTTAACCTACTTACCTGGGAAACCAGATTAGATAGATTAGAAGTAGAGTTAACAGTGAGAGTAAGTATGCCTGTATATGTCCTGTATTTTAGGAACCCTTTCCCTGGGAGAGAAGATGCGGCATGTGTGGTGGTGGAGAGAGGCCTTCTTGAAGTGGCAACTGATCATTGGCTGGCAACTGTTAGGGAACAGCTATTGTTTTGTGTTTTTTAAGCTGTGAATCCTGTAGTGATGGTTGTTTTGCTTTGCTTTGCTTTGCTTTGCTTTGCTTTGCTTTGGTTTTCAGCCTAACTCTTGTGGCCAGGGCTTTCCTGGATGTCAGATTCCATCACATTTCTTAGTGCTAACCCTGCTTGATGTTTCTCGCCTCTATTCCTTCTTTCTCCTATTTTCCACCTCTAGGATCGTTCTTTCCTAGTGACCTTTGCTGTTCCACCAGTTCTTAGTCATGCTTTTTCCTGGGTCCAGCCCCACTGTCTGTCCTGTGTGCTCAAGATACCTGGCAGCAGCTGCCCTCACGTGCACTCAGAGGGCTCACTCACATAAGTCACATTTCAGAAAGCAGGTTCTCACCTGTGCTGCCCTTGCCAGGAGACACTCCTGGGTGTTGTTTTAGGTCTTCCTTCAGAGTGAGCAAGGAGGATCCTGGATTTCAGTGATAGAAGAGAACGTTTAATAAACCCCTAGAGTTCCAGGTATGGTTTTTGTTTTTGTTTTTTCCTATGCTGAGGTCTTATTGGCACTTAACTGTGGTTGGCTTTGCAAGTTTGGCATTTGGCAACATTGCAAATGATCGTGTAAAGCAGGCAGATAGGCAGAACAGGCCCTTCAGGATCTCAGATTTCATTTCTAGAATGTTCCTGAGCATGGCCTATTTCCAGTCATTGTACCCCCACCAGCGGGGAAGTTAGTGGTATTTTCTAGTCTTTGATGCATGGACCTTCTTCAAGAGAACTAGTCATAGCCTTTTGCATGTGGTTAATATATGAAGCCAAGTTTTTGGGTTTTTTTTAAAACTTGCCTTTAAAATCAAATGTAATTAATTTCAACTGTATACCAGACACCATAAGAAGTGTTTTAACTATTGGTATTTGATTTTAATGTAGAAATTTTAAGTAGTCAAGATTTTGCTATTAATCTAGGAAAAATAACACTTTCTTCAGAAAGGTGACAGTTTTCTGGATGTAAGAAATACTTTTAACTCTGATCTCAATAGCAGTATGTCATTGTGAAAATAACATGTTTTTCAGCTTATAATGCACATCTAAAATGCAGGCTGCCTGCAGCTGCCCTGGACCTGCCTCTCCCCCTGTGCCTGGATCATGAGGGTGCTGCAGGAGAATCTCTTCTGGATGCTACTCCCAGCCCTTCACCTGCTGGTGAGTGCCGCAGAGCATGAAGAGCTGGCCAAGCATGCAATCAAGCTGCACCGTGGGAAGGGAGCCACCGCTGCTCAGAGGAAGCAGTGGGTCCTGGACAGCTGCAGGAAGCTCACCGGGCTCCTGCGGCAGAAGAGCGTGGTTCTGAACAAATTGAAAAATGCAATCCGAGCAGTGGAAAGAGACACTGGCCTGTCAGATGAGGAGAAGCTGTTCCAGGTGCACACATTTGAAATTTTCCAGAAAGAGCTGAATGAGAGCGAAAACTCAGTGTTCCAGGCCATCTACGGGCTGCAGAGAGCCCTGCAGGGGGATTACAAGGATGTCGTCAACATGAAGGAGAGCAGCAAGCAGCGGCTGGAGGCCCTACGTGAAGCTGCCATCAAGGTCAGTGCTGGGTCTGGCGTGTCAGGGCTTCTATCTTGCAGGAGGGGAGGACACCTTGCCTTGCTGCATGGGAGCTGTCACCACATGCAGAAGGACCTGGCTCCAGGGCTCTTTTGTCATGGGAATACCTGTTCCTTGGCTTCTGGTCATCAATGAGGTCCACGGCGTGGGAAGTCATCTTACCAGGGATGTGTCCTCGCTGCTCAGTCCTGGGAGCGTGCTGTGACCTTAGAAATGGAGTGTCTGTCCTTGAGCAGGGCCTTCCTGTGTTTGTAAATATCATCAGCATTTGTTCATTTCCTGCATGGAATTCATTTCAGTGTGCAGTTTGGCTGTCTTCAATGTTCATATACCCAACAAAAGTATTAAAATTAATTTTATGCATACATTTAAATTCAGGACTTTAATGAAGGGTACATTTAAGGTGATAAAAAGAGACTACTGCTCTATTAGATGAGAAAGTGTTTGTATTTCTTAAGCAGTTGTTTTTAGGTGCCAGGCACCTAAAAATACAAAGTACCATTTCATCATTGCAGAAAAACCCACTGAACTATTATTACACAGCTTAAAAAGTGGAGACGGGCCAGGGAGATAGCTTAGTAGTACAAGCACTTGCTTGACAAGTGCAAGATTCTGAGTTCAATCCCTGGTACTGCCAAAAGAAAAACAAACAAACAAAAACAGAGAGGAAAAAAAAAAAAGTGGAGACTATCTATTCTTTAACTTTACTTTTTCTTTGTTGTGGTTCCAGGGATCAAACTCAAGAGCTTGCGCTTGCCAGGCAAACCCTTATTCCACTGAGCTATCTCCTCGGCCCTCCTTTTTCAAAGTACAGGAATTCAGTAGACATAAGAGTGCGTGACTATTTAGATCAAGGGTTTTGGTAGCCCCTATGCATCTCTCCTGCTTGTGTCCTCTGTCTGAGCCCCTGTGGCTGCCCTCAGGGACAAGAGGTTGTGTTCTATTTTAGACTGATGACTCCTTTGATTTAATTGTTTAATATTTTTAAATTAAAAATAAAATTTTGGGGCTAGGTAGACAGCTCAGTAGAATAAGTGCTTGCTTAGCAAGCACAAGGTCCTGAGTTCAATCCTGGGTACTGCAAAAATACATACATACATACATACATACATACATACATACATAAATACATAGATACATACATACATACGTAAAATAAAAATGTTTTGAGACAGGGTCTTTGCAGTTCAGGCAGAACTTGAGTTTGCAGCGACCCTCCTGCTTCAGCCTCCCAAGTGCTGGAATTGCAGGTGTGCTCCACCACAGCTGACTTGTTTTTTAGGTTCCAGTGGGGACCCTCAAGGAGGTGCAGATTCGTGTCCATCCACTTAGGAAGGAGGCAGAGATGAATTCCAGTGGCCTTGGCACACGTGTGCAGGCCTCATGGCCTCCTCAGGAGCCTCAGAGTGTGGGGCTGCTGCTCAGGCCCTGATAGCTTCATGTGGCCATGGTAGCTCTTGTAGAGGCACTGAGATAGCATCGGGGTCATTGGAGCCACGGTGCAACCAGGCTCGTGGGTACTGCCTGCCACTCCCTGTCCCAGCCAGGCTGAGCCCTTTAGATGAGTAAAAACTATAGTGTTTGATTAAACATTATTGTAGCCGGGGGTGGCAGCTCATGCTCAGCACTGAGGAGGCTGAGGCAGGAGGGTCTCTGTGAGTTGCAGACTAGCCTCAACTACATAGCAAGATCCTGCCTCAAAAAGAAAAAAATCATTGTAAGAAACACAGTTAGTAAATTCTATTACCAGCACCAGCATCAGTTTTCCAAGCAAGTCTGATGTACATGTCTGCATGTTTTTGTAGCATGATCCTCTCCCCTAACTGGGACTTGGTGACATCCTGGTTAAGTTCAGTGTCCACATGCTATGGCTGTTTCGGGGTGCTTGGCAATAATTCTGTGAGCAGACAGCTTCAGAGAGAGACTTATTGCAAGAGGAAGTCCCCTTGCATGTCAGAGCTGGCTTTCTCTGTACACTGTGGTCACCTGTACTTGGCTGGAGTCCGAGTGCATGAGCGGGGGCCAGACTCAGCGGTGGCTGGTGGAGTTGGTCAGGCCTGAGCCTGGGTGGGTCTGAGGAAGGCATCTCAGTGACTCTTGCCCTTTGTTTCTTACATGCATAGGAAGAGACAGAATACATGGAACTCCTTGCTGCAGAAAAACATCAAGTAGAAGCTCTTAAAAATATACAGCATCAAAACAAGAGTCTGTCCATGCTAGATGAGATTCTCGAGGACGTGAGAAAGGCTGCTGATAGGCTGGAGGAGGAGATTGAAGAGCATGCTTTTGACGACAATAAATCGGTGAACACCTGCTCTACAGCCCCTCTGCCCACTGAGCTGTCCTGGTAGAGATGGGCCTGAGAGCTGGTGTGGGTGTGAGAAAGGAGAGCTGGACAAGGGGAACAAGATAGGACACTTGTGTGTCACGCAGCAAATTGCTTGACCTGGGCTCTGGAAGTAGTCATATCTCAAAACAGGCTAACTGGCTTACTTGTATATAGAAGGATTGCAAGAACTGATCCCAACCTGGGCAATTTAGTGAGACACTCAGCTTTTTTTTTTTTTTTTTTTTTTAAAGACTAAAGTGCCTAAGTCCTGAATTTAATCCCCAGTACTGCCAAAACAGAAAAAATAAATTTTTTTTTTTTTTTTTTTTTTAAGGAAAGGCCTTTCAGGCCAGCCACATAACTCAGCGGGTTAAAGTACCTGCTTAGGCAGAGCACAGTGGCCGGGGTTTGTTTCCTGATGTGCCATGCTGATCCCACTCCTGGGGTGCGCTAAGACATCGAATGAGACTGGGCATGGTGGCACATGCCTGTATTCCCAGTACTTGTGAGGCTGAAAACAGGAGAATCACTATGAGTCTGATCTATGTAATAAGACCCTGTACTTCCTGTAGACCCTGTACCAAATGCATTAAAAAAAAAAAAAAAGATAAGGTCTTTCTATGCAGTCCAGGCAGGCCTTGAACTTGTAGCAACTTCCTGCCTCAACCTCCTTAGTGCTGAGATCACAGGCGTGCACCACCAGGCCTGGCAACTCCACTGCAGATTCTGTCCTGTAAATTCTTTTCAGAAGACTATACCAGAAGCAGGATCTAGGCTACTCCTTGGTCGTATGTTTGGACCATATTGAAGAATTGGCCTGGGTGCAAATAAACTGACCATGCATCTTAGGGTGCACCTACGAATGGGATTAGATAATCTTTTTTTGCTAATCAGACTCAGAGCAGGGAAAAAGGGAGAAGAAAATAAAAAGAGTAAAAGGGAAGAGTATTTTAAAAGACAGTAATTCTGGAATCAGGAGACTTTCTATTTTAGGAACTATGAAGTTTTGAAAGAATTTGCCCTAAATGAAGTAAAGTAGGTATAAGTAGTGGCAATTCTCAACATTTCCATCTTTAAATTCTTTAACTGGAGAGGTAACCTCATTAGTACCCACGAGCAAGGATTGCTCTTTGCCTCCGCCCCTTGCTGCCCTTCTTTGGGGAACACAGGAATGAAGCTGCTGTGTCCCTTCTGGTGCTCAGTGCTGGTTACTCCACAGGTCAAAGGAGTCAACTTCGAGGCGGTTCTGCGGGTGGAGGAGGAAGAGGCCAGTTCGAAGCAAAACATCACAAAGCGTGAGACTGAGGATGGCTTGGGCCTCAGCATGCTGATCGATTCGCAGAGCAATCGGTACATCCTGACCAAGCCCCGGGATGCAACCATCCCACGTGCAGACCACCACTTCATCAAGGCAAGCGCATGCCTCCCCAGGGGCCGTCAGCAGGTGGGCCAGACTGTGTCTGCCGGGCCTTATGCTGTGGGCCTTCCTCCTGCAAGTTTTCTCCGAGGCTGTAGCTTTAGTTTTTCTTAATTTTAAATTTTTTTAAAGGAAATATTTTAATATTTAAAATGAAATACAATTCTTTTCAGAGTTCGGAATTTCCCAAAATTAGGAACTGCTGTGATGGGGTTACAGCTTCTGTTTTCTAGAAACTAACTTCATAAGACCTGCAGCAGGGTGGAAAGATTTCAGGAGCCCAGGAGTTTGAGACCAGTCTAGGCAGCATTGTAAGACCTTTTCTCAAAAAAAAAAAAAAAAAAAAAAAGCCATTTTTACCAAAATAGAAAACTCCTATGGGACAGAGGAGTTTGTGCTGAGGGTCCCTACTTGGCAGCCCCAGGGTTCCAGGGAGGTCACATGCATTGTGTCCCCAGGAGCTGGGTCTGGGAGTGGTGCTGCTCTGCAACCCACAGAAGGCTGGCAGCCTCCAGTACATTGCCAGGCCTGGGCAGAACCCCTGCGTACTGGAGCTGCCCACAGGAACAGGAATGGAGACCATGGAGACAGGCACCACGCAGGCCCTCTGGCGTTGAGCCCGCAGTGTGCTGCTGCCTCGGTTTTGACAGAGTCTGCACCCTGTGGCTCTGGTACCCTCTGGGTGTTCTTTCCCTTCATCTTGAGTTAGTGCTGTGTAGTGTGTGGAGGCCACGCAGGTACCCTTTTGCTGCCACTCCACAGTGGTCTCTAGACACCAGTCCACCTTTCGTCCCTGGAGGTGATGTCCCTCTGCGCTGTCCTGCCCTTCTCCCAGCTACCTGCTAGCTGCAATGGGTTTCTTATGTGTTTGTCCCACGTCAGGACATTGTCACCATAGGAATGCTGTCCCTGCCTTGTGGCTGGCTGTGCACGGCGATAGGACTGCCCACCATGTTCGGGTACATCATCTGTGGTGTGCTCTTGGGACCATCAGGACTGAACAGCATTAAGGTGAGAACGTTTAACTCTTTCAGTGTCTAGCAGGGTGCAGAGGAAAGGCCTTTGCTTGAGTCAGTGAAGAGGCCGGTGTCATGCCCTGTGCCTAGCAGTGCGCTTGGACTGGCCTCTAACCCCTGGAAAGACTATGTCCTTTGGTGAGGGAGGCTTGGCTGGAGGGAAAGCCCCATCTGCCTCTAGCACCTTGAGGGGCTGTGACATCCACATCAACCTCAAGCCCATAAAGCAACGAATGCTGGGGTTAGTGTGTTTTAAAGCAATCTCTACACATGGCAGCACTGGCCAAAGCTCCTGTCTTAAGAGGCAGTGCAGCCCATTTGTGAAGCAGGTCCCTGCTCCAGTACATATAGATATTCCTGGGATGGAGAAGGACGCAGCAGAGGTGCCAGGGACACACACTCTCGCTGCCTGATGGGAGAGGGTGTGGGGAGCAGGTGTGTGAGACCTGTGCAGGCTATACTTCTGCAGTGTTCAGCTGTGCAGTCCCCCAACCTCACCAGTGCACCCAGCATAGTGGCAGGAGAGATAGGCAGGAAGAGCAACCTGGGGCCAGGTTGGAACCCAGCGATCTCCTCAGATGGAAGTGTGGCAGAAGGTCTGAGGAGATAGCCAGACAAGACCAGCCTTAGAGCAAATAAGTGCTAGCAAGGTCAGAGCTAGTCTATATGGCTACCTTGGGCCGTAAGCTTCGGGCCTTCCAGGGAGCAGTGAATGTCACCAAAAGCAGTCCCACAGCCTCCCGAGGAGCCACCCACCTGCAGCTGGGTATAGTGGGCCATGCCCAGTGCTGTCCTCTACACTGGTGTTGCCACATGGTTCAGACTACTGTGAAAGCCTCTGTCTCCCACCCTTCCAGAGTACGGCAAGCAAAAGCAGGTCCAGCTGCAGAGGTTACTCGCAGCAGGGAGGGAGGACTGGTAGTGGGACAGTGGGACGGCTATGTGCTGCAGGCAGCTGGTTTCTAGGGGCAGCTGCCATGGAAAGGTAAGGCAAGTGACAGTGAGTGGGAAGATCCATGAGAAAGAACAGCTGTACCAAAACACTATATTCTCCACAGGGAATTGCCAAGCATTCATTGATCACAATGGGAAATATGGGCTTGAGTCATAAGTCTTAGCCTGATAAGAAAAGAAAAATAAAAAGTAGCAGTAAAGAAGCATAAAAATAAGATGCCAGAAGAAATAAAAGCAAACAAGCACCTGGTGTAATACTAAATGTAAATGGGATAAACTCTTATTAAAAGTTAGAAGGCGGGGCCGGAGAGATAACTCTGTGGCCCAAGTGCCTGCATGGCAAGTGCAAAGTCCTGCAAAAAAAAAAAAACAATTAGAAGGGCCGGCCAGATACAGCTTAGCAGACTAAAGTGCCTGCTTAGGCAGGGACTAGGGATCGATTCCCAGCAGTGCTGGTCCCGCCCCCAGCCCTGGGGCATGATCCCAGCACTTAGGAGACTGAAAACAGGAGGATCGCTAGAGTCCAATCTACATAGTGAGACCCTGTAGACCCTATACTACATATATATGTATGTATATGTATATAATATATGGCTTGTACACGGTATTCCAAGAAAAATACTGTAAAAAAGAGATTCAGTAAAAGCAAAGCAGTTAAGTAAGGTTGCAACTTAAAAAATGGAAATAAAAATGGGATGGCATCCCGACTCTGGAAGTCAGCTCACACTGGAGTCAGGAGCTCCTGTGCAATAGAAGTATTTGGAAAACCGCACAGCTCGGAGGCATGACGGAAGCTTAAACTATTGTGTGCCGTTTCATTATCTAATATGATCAGCTTAAAAATAAGCAGCAGATGAAGAGTCACGACATTTGCTGAGCCCAGTGAATGCTCACGAGAGTGCCTGCTTGGGCAGAGCAGATCCGCACAGGAAGCCAGTGTGGACCAGGGCGGGCTGGAGAAAGCGGGAGATGGTGGTGATGGCTGGAAAGTTGATGAAGCAAAGGGCTGATTTTTAGAAGATAGAATGAAGAGAAATGCTTCTGCTAAACAAGAAAAAGGAGAAAGCCCGCACTGAGAATGGCTCAGGAATAAAGGATCAGTTTCTTAAAATAGTGTGTTTTGGTGGATGAGCCACTGAGTCCAAGGGCCCAGCTGGCCAAGAGCATGTGATGCATTAGGTGTAAAGTTTCGTGGCTTTCACTTGCTTGCTTTTCAGTCTATTGTACAGGTGGAGACATTAGGAGAATTTGGGGTCTTCTTCACTCTTTTTCTTGTTGGCTTAGAGTTTTCCCCAGAAAAGCTGCGGAAGGTAAGGACTTAGTCTGTTATTACCCTTAAGCAACTGGTTTTGATTTGTTCACTTCTAACATTTGTTGACATCTTAGCTATCACAATACTTTTAGGATAGAGTGTGACATCTTAGCTTGATGTTATTAAAGCATAAATTTATAAAGAAAAAACAGGGATTTCAAAAGTTAAAAATTCAGCAAATGAAACTAACTTCCATGTTGCTAATTCTTGGGAGAGACCTGAGAGGTAATATATAAACTTTATTTCGGAACTGTTTAAGGATGTGGACACGATTAATTTGCACTACTTTGTATCTTAGCAGACAGCCCACAGTGAGGCAAGCAGCTGAGAAGTGGTAGTGGGGTGATCAGAGGAAGGCTGGAGGGAGCCAGGGGTGTAGCTCAGTGGCATAACACTTGCCTGGCAAGCACAAGGTCCTCGCTTTGATTCCCAATACTAAAATTAATTAGTTAATTAATTAATGGAAAGACTTGCGTAAAGACAGGCTCCCTGGTGCCAAGTCCATGTGTTACTTGTTGTGGAAGGCAGCTGTTTGTGACTGGAGAAGCTGAGGGGGTGCTGGCCGGGGCAGGAGTGGCTGGGGCCAGTGGGTCCTCCCACCTCCCATGAAAGGAGGGATGCAGGTGAGTTTGAAAGCTCTGCCCATTAAATAAATTTTTCCTGCTCCTTTGCAATTTGCTTAAGAAAGCTTGGAGCCAAGCTGAATTCTCGTGACTAACCTCGTAATGAAATGTTATGTACCCATTAATATCAGAATGAAGAAACAAAAATGCAATAGCCCTGACCCTAAGCAAATAAAGGCAGGCCCAGCGACTTACACCTGTGGTCCCAGCTCCTTGGAGGCTGAGGCAGGAGGGTTGCGATTGTGGCCAGCCTGGGGTGTAGCAAGATGCCAGCCCAGAAAAGCATATGCGTGCAAGCTGCAGGAAGTAATACCCAGTGTGTGGCGGTGCCTTTTCTTCTTGCCCGTTGCCCTACTACTCTATGATGCTGCGTGCTTTAGGGTATGGAGGCATCAGCTTCAGGGTTTGTGTTTGTGTCCAAGATGCTGGTCTGTCCTCTGAGTTCTTTCTGTGCTTCTCCCTTGTGTTGTTGTAGTCCGACCTGCTGTCTTCAGAGCCTGCAGCCTCTTCTGCCTGCTCTCTCCCTGGGTACTCAGGGTTACTTCAGTGCTTCCCCTAATTCCTCTGGCAGCTCTTTGTGCTCCTGCTGTGAGAACCCCACATGTTAATTTCTGAACATAAAGCTTAAGTAAATTTCCTAGGCCCTCAAATGGGTATACATGGAGCAGGGCCCTAGGGTTTCGGCTTCACCACAACACCCTGGGACACCAGCACAGACCCCATCTCCGGCCGGCCCAGGAAGGGAGCTGAGGCTTCACTTCCAGCAGCTTGCTCGCTTTCTTTCGTGTTCTCCCTCCCTCCCTCCCTCCCTCCCTCCCTCCCTCCCTTCCTTCCTTCCTTCCTTCCTGTATTTAGTGTATTTAGTATGGGATCTATAGCGTCTAACTACACATATTGGGCTCATAGTGATCCTCCTGTTCTCAGCCTCCCAAGCACTGGGATAACAGGTATGCACCACCACACCCAGTCTCATTCAATGTCAGTGTGCCCTGGAGGTGGGGCCAGCATGGTATGCAGGGGCTTCAACCCTGGTCCGTGTCTGCACTGAGCTGGCTGGCTGGCCCTTCCAGCACCTTTCTTTAGAAACATTTACAGCGTGGAATGCCTTAGAGTGAGCCAGGGAGAGGTTCTGGTTTTGCCAGGAGTAGTAACAGGACCTTACAGCATTCTAAACCTTTCTGGATCTCAGGATCTTGGAGGCAGTAGGAATTTGGGAGATCAATGTCATTTCTGGCTCTAAACTTTTGTAATTCATATTTTTCCATTGTACTATTCAAAGCTAAATCATTAAGCGACATCACACAAAGATCATATAATAATTTCAAGCATTGCCAAGCATGCTGCTTTATACTGATATTTATATGTGTGTTGATACCCTGGCTTTTGTGCTGAATTTTGATGTGGCTGCTGGGAAGGAAGATGTTACCATGGTAATTCACAGGGCCAGTGATGATGAAGGAATGAGAGGGGACACTCCTGCCCTGGGACCTTCACATCCTTGAGCCCTTACGGGGCCCTGAGCTTGTTGCTGAGCTGTGTTTCTCACCTCCTCTGCCCCGGGACCTCAGCACTGGCAGGAACCTCACTCATGCCATTCTAGAGCTTGGGCAGCTGCCAAGGGGCAGCCTTGACCTTCATGCACCTGACTGTCCACTGTTGATCACCAAAAACACTTCTTGTTGCTCTTTTAGGTCTGTGGATTCAGATTGCAGAAGGTTGATGTACAGCTAACGAACATTTATTACTTTATTCATTTTTGCTTTTTTGTTATCAAGTGTGAGTAATTGATAAAGCTTTAAGTCAGCCTCAAAAAGCCAGGGTGGTGACACCTGCTGGGTTTCAGAAAGATACATCTTGGGGAGGGAGAGGAAGACACCTGGAGGTGTCCAGAGAGCAAGGCCACAGCCAAGGCTACTGATGACAGGGGTCACCTGGGAGCAGGGTAGCCTGCAGGTTGCATTTCTGACAAGGGCTGGGAACCTCCTCTGACAGGGAGTTTTTGACTGCTCTGAGTATTTTCCCTAGGGCCTGCTGCCTGAGGAGAGGCACTGGATGATGGGCTTAGAGAAGGTCTGCTTTGGTAGGGACCTTCGGTACAGCCATGGTGCTTGGCACAGAGCCACTTAGGCAGCATCAAGGGTGAGCACATACTAGCTTCAGCAGTAGCTTCTGGAACCCAGCCTCACAGCCCCGCACCAGTTGGCAGTCACCAGGGGAGGAGGAGGAGCAGGCTGAGTTAGCCTTAGAGCACAATTGAGATCTAACTCCAGCCCCAGACAGGAAGCAGAAACAGGCATCTGAGCATTTGGGTGCAGCCTTTGTGGGCACTAGTCACCCTTTTGTGTGGCAGCGTGGTCAGTGCAGGGCACATGGTAGAGGAGGCTGAGTGGAACCTGGCCTTGGCTCTGCTGGGCCCCTGCTCTCCCCACAGGCTTCCATGATCCTCAGCTGCCTGAGGCCAGGGCTTGGTGGCCTAGAAAGTGCTGTGACTCCTTCCTGGCCTTGGGTTGGCCGCGCAGGCTGGCCACTGGTCATGCTGTGGGGGCGGGGGGGAGGTAGCTGAGGTCTCCCCACAGCCTCTCCCTAGTTTCCAGAGATGAGGATTCTTCCTCCAAACTGCATGGAGGGAGAGGGGCTGGAGGGTGGGTACATGGAACACTCAAGGGAGTCAACCTTGGGGGCCTTGGATTTGACTTGAAGATGGCAGGGAGAAGACTGAACATGCCCGCAAGTGAAGCCATGGGTTTCTAATTAGCTCACATTGCCTGTGCTGGGCTAAATACCATGGGTTTACTCTACCGCTAGAGTCAGCCCTGTAGGCTAGGCTCAAGCCTGGTTTCTTCCACATTGCCTGTCACATTTGGAACAGTGCCAGTTACATACACAACACCTGGTAAAAACTTGTTTGCCTGTTGAGCTATAAGTCTTGGCCTTGCTTCTTGCTTGTCATTCCTGTGTCCTTATATAAATTACTTTCCTTCTGTGTCTCAGTATTTTCATCTAAAAATGGGCAAGGGAGTCTCCAAGATTTGTCCTGAGGCTTAGACTTTCATTTACATACATGCAGAGATATAGGAAACATATCATGTATGACTCATGGTCAGCCCTGTGTTTCTGTGTGCTCCACGTTCATGTGTCTAGCCAACTGCAGGTTGAAAAAAACTTAAGGAAAAAAATTGTCTCTGCTGAACAAGTCCAGATCTTATCTTCTGTTATTCTCTAAATAATGTAACAACTTTGCAAAGCCTGTGCATTATTTTAGTTCTTTTTTTTTTTTTTTTTTTGGTACTGGGAATCAAACTTGGGACCTTAAACCTGTGAGGCAGGCACTTATGTCACTGAGCTGTCTCTCCAGCCCTATTTTAGGTCTTCTAAGTCATCTCCAGGTGATTTAAGGAAGTGGGGATGAGGTGCAAACTGCGCTGTTTACATGAGGACCTTAGTGCTAGAGGATTTTTGGGTCTGGTGGGCAGCCCCTAGTTGTATGTGTGTGTGTGCGCACGTGTGTGCACGCTCCTGGGGCAAGTGTCACCGTGTCAAGATTGGTTGGGTGTATGACCAGCATCATTGCCTGGAGTCAGGTCATGGTAACCATGTGAGCACCCTAGATGGCTGCTATCCCTAGGATGCACATAAAAACTTGTGTTCTCTTTCAGGTATGGAAAATATCCTCGCAAGGGCCGTGTTACATGACAGTACTAATGATTGCCTTTGGCCTGTTGTGGGGACACCTTCTGCGGATCAGACCCACCCAGAGTGTCTTCATTTCGACTTGTTTGTCCTTATCCAGCACACCGCTGGTATCCAGGTTCCTTGTGGGCAGTGCCCGTGGAGACAAAGAAGGTAGGTGATGGGTGTTCTGGTACAGGTGTAGTTCCTGGTATTGACTTGTGAATTCACAGTCCAAGATCTGTGAGCAGAAACCACAAGTCCTCTCCCCTCAGGGCTGTCCAGGTAGGCATGGGTTCTCATCAGGGGACCGGACACCTGGGAGCTCAGTATCTGCAGGCCTCCAGCTTGAGGCCTGAGAGACACTAGCCCAAGCCAAATCTGGCAGCTGAAGAAGTAGCATTGCTGTTTGTTGCTTTTCTCTAGGCAAGGACCAGGAAATGGTCATGCCTACCACGTGAGAAGGGAGCTTCCAGCTCCTGTCCCTGGCTCTGGTTTCATCCAAGCATGGGCAAACAGAAAGTGGGAAGGATTGCAAGGGAGGCTTGTTTGGGCAGCTTGAAGTCTGCAGGCTTGTACAGCACCGTGAGAGAACAGGCGTGAAGTCTGGGGTCCTACCTGTGCAGTTTGTCTCTTGAGAAAAGCTCTCTTGGTTTTGCTTTTATTCTGTGATAAAGTCTATAAAATACAAGGTCAGGGTGTCGCAGTCACTTCATTCTGCTAGCCACACACCCAGAAATTGAAAGTGTGGACAGAGAACCAGAGCGGTGTGGCTGGCCCCTTCTGGGTGCTGCGTTCCCTGTGCTGGACCTTGTGCAGCCCACTGAGGGCCCCCCAAATTCCAGGGCAGGAACCAGAACCCTGAGCCCACAGAAGCTGCACTGAGTTCACAGACTACACGACCACCTGCTTTAGGACCAGGGTGATGTACGCGGCCCCCAGCTGCCCCGCCCTAATGGCCACTTTCTGAGCTGATGCCTCCGGTGTCCCTCCTTGAGATCTGCACAGGGACAGGTGGTCAAGAGCAGGTGGAGGCAGCAGAGACACCGTGGGAAGAGTAATGAAGCTTAGAGTCCGCTCCTGAAGCATCTGCCCTGCCAGAGCCTATGCAAGCAAGGGAGCCTGCCCTGAGAAAGTTGCCATCAGACTCAGTCCTCAGATCATGCACTTATTTCTCATGAGAAAACTCAAAAAATAATTCAGAAAAAGACAGCACCAGCCACAGTACAATTTCCCTATCCATGAAGAAGCTTGGCAAAGACTTTAGAGCAAGCATGCTGGGAACCCTGGCAGCTTAAACGAAGGCTCCACCTCTGCCTACTTGGCTCACACCAAGGAGTGCAGGCCCGACACGAGGCAGAAAGGATCACAGAGGAAACTTTAACGCTGCCTGGCTCAGAGCCCCCGAGGCAGGGGATGCTGGGAAATGGCTGGCATTGCTCAGTCTTTAGATTCAGAGTAATCTCAAAGGTCAGGAGAAAAACAAAACCACATTTATTCCCAGCATGCCATGTTGGAAGAGGGATAGCCGAGGTGGCGGACAGTGCTAAAGGGATAGTCTGCACACTGGGGTGGATGGGTCCTCTGTGGCTAGGAAGTCAGCATCTTGGTCTCATACCACAGTTCAGCCAGGGTGGCTGGAACAGGCACTACAGGCACAGGAATTTCTAGAGTGAGTACATCTATTGTGAGCTGTTAGAAAAGGTGGCTGTCATGTGTTTTCTGAAAGACCACCCTGAAGCAAGGCAGGAGCCGCGATTCCCGGGAAGCGTTTAGAATGGCGGCAGACCCTGAAGGACAGACTTCTGACAGGAAATTTGTCATTAAAGATGTTAGAATGTAATGCACCTGCAGCATAGCTGGAAAATGTAATTTGAATAGTAGTTTAATGTATAATGGTAACAGGAAGTACAAGATCCTAGAATAAATTAAAAGACTTGTCACCTTTATTTTCTTTTTTAAAATTTGAGATAGGGTTTCGCTATGTAGTTAGGCTGGCCTTGAACTTACTATGTAGCCTACTCTGGCAGTCCTCCTGCTTCAGCCTCCCGAGTGCTGGAATTACAGCTGTGCACTACCACACCTGGCATATGTCGCCTTTAAAGATCCCAAGATGTTACTAAGACTTAACTAGAAAGAGGCTGTGAATAAAAGAGTTTAGCACATACTGATGTTATTTGTTCCAAAATTTATACACTCAGAACTATTCTAGTAAAAAGTCTGGCAGGATATTATACATAGTTTGGCAAACTGATGGTAAGATTTCTTTAGAAATTTCTTCATTTCTTAGAAATGAAGGCAAGAATAGTTGACATGAGTTTGAAGTGAGAAGCATGCCTTCCCCACCCCAGGGCTGAGTACATGGCTGTCACAGAGTCACAACCTCGCCGCCACCTAGATGGGACAGCACACAGCACCACCATTGCAAGGAGGTGGGAGAAGATGGGCCAGTGGGTGAGAAAAGTTACCTAAGTGAAAAATAGTGTAACCTTAGAGCCCAGTGTTGAGCCGCATGTAGTCACGGATGGAGCATCTGTATGCGAAAAGCAGAACTTTAGAACTGCTAGGAGGAAAGCCAGGAAAAATGTCATCATGACTCTAGGGTGGAGTGCATTTCTTAAAATACAAGAGTCCCAAAGGGAGCAATCTTGATAGGTAGGTACACAGTGACCGTTTATTCAAAGGATTTTGTGGCCACAGGCTGTGGAAAGGTATTTGCTCACTCTGCATAATGAATAGAGGCTTCAAATCCAGAGCAGTTTTGAGAATGTCTGGAAATCCAAACAGGAAAGGGCCCAGTAGGAAAATGGGCAGAGCATGCCACAGGCGAAGCCCGAGCATAGGCAGCTCATGGGAAGATGACAAGGCTAGTGGGGCATTGTAATTGGCCACTGCCTTGCTGAGGCCTTTCCCTTCTGCACCGGAAAATGCTTTAACTGGTGTCTCGGCCAAAGGCAACCTGGCCCCAGGAGCTCCTCAGCTGATCTGTGGAAAACAGATGGGCCTAGCTACTTGGGAAACAAATTCACCGCTGAGGCTTCATCATGTTTACATAGCCTAGAAAACGTTTGTGATGTGCATGAGTAACAACATTTGTTTCTTTGAGATAGCGTTATCTTTGTTGGGTTGTTTGTTTATTTATTAGGCTTTTGGTGGTATTGGGGATTGAACTCTGGACCTTGCACTTGCAAGTAGGTGCTTATGTTGTTGAGCTATATTCCCAGCCCAGCATTATCTTTAGTAGCAGAAGTTGACAACATGAATATTCACTAGACACTGGATAATCAAGGCATTTCATCAGCACACTACAGATGTAGGTGTGGGTTGATCCCCAGTGTTGAGGGGAAAGTGAGATGCATGGCACATCAGCTGGGAGGAGACACTGGGTTTGTAAAGTTTGAGGACCTGCAAAAGAGGCAAACTTAAAATCTCTTTGAGTAAATCAAAGTATTTTAAATGTTAAAAACATTTTTTTATTTTATTTTATTTTTTTTTTTACGAAATCAAGGAATGAACTCAAGACCTTACATTTGCCAGGCAGGCACTTGTGCCCCTGAGCTATTTCCCTGGCCCCTTAAATTTTGGACGGTCTTGCTGCACTGCCCAAGCTGGTCCTCAGCTGGATCAGGTGATACTCTTGCCTCAGTCTCCTGAGTAACTGGGGCTACAGAGGGCTACACCACTGTGATCAGCTTCAAAGAGATTTAAAGTTTGTTATTCAGGTTATTTTGGAATTACTCACATTATTTTGGAAACATGTAGATGGCTGCTGCATGAGCCAGTTCTGAAGCCCATCTCTCCAGCAGGTGACCTGGACTACAGCGCCGTGCTGCTCGGCATGCTGGTAATGCAGGACGTGCAGCTGGGGCTATTTATCGCTGTCATGCCGACCCTTATACAAGTAGGGGCCAGCTCGTCTTCCAGGTAAAGGGTAGTGCAACTCTGCCTTTCTGATATAAAGCTGTTGGTGACCATTCAGAAAGGATGTCCGGGGGCCAGGGAGATAGTGCAGTGGCAAAAGTGCCTGCCTGGCAAGTGCAAGGTCATGAGTTTGAACCCCAGTCCCGCAAAACAAAAAAAAAAAAGAAAGAAAGGCTGCGACACTGCCAGCCTCAGCGCTGTTGGCTTTAACTCTCGGGCACCAGTGAAAGGTGCGGCATTACTGTCCCTCTGCTGTGCCTTTCTCTCATGTTCAGCACTGAATGAGAGCAGCCGCAGGTGTGCTAGGGCAACCCTCAGCAGGCGTGACGTGCATGAGTGTCCGTACATGTGAGCGTGCATAGCGGTTGAATGTGCTGTATGCATGCATGTATGCACACATATGTGGGTTGGCATCTGTGTGTGCAGTGTGTGGATTGGCCCCCATGTATACTTTCATGCTGTGGGTCTGCATGCATGCAGTATGTTGCATATGTGGGAGCTGTTGCTGCAGTGATGTTTGTCACCGTCATCAAGATTAATGTAATCCTCTGACCCCTGTTGCAGTTTTCCCAGTAAAGTAAATCCAAGCTGAAGTATGCTTGCTAGGTTCACCTGGAGGAAGAAGCCAGCTGGAAAAGTAGCTGTGTCCAGAGAGTGGTGGGTTGTGAGCATGCTCAGATGAGCTGGTAGAGCCAGAAGCAGCTCTGCTGGAAAGTGCAGGAGCCCTGAGAGCATACATGGAAGCTGCGTCAGGGGAGACACAGCCCAGGTTTCCTCGAGCAGATGTGCTACCATCTCTGTGTCCGCCTGTTGTGCTTCAGCTGTCTCCAGGGCCAGCATTTACTGCATCACTGACAGTTCTAGTACAGCTAGTCAAACACGAATGGATTTGCTGGACAGTTTCGGAGGCAGCTCCAGTCACTTAGACCTGTCTCATTCACCATTTTTAATCTCTGTGCTTTTGTTCTTCTCTGCTTCCTTGCACTGGCCAGAATTTCCAGGGCTTTGTTGAATGAAACTGTGGGAGCAAACGTCTTTGCTCTCTTCTTAATTTCTGGGGAAAGTGTTTAACCTTCCACCATGAAGCATGGGGTTAGCTATTGGTTTTTGTACATATTCTGTGTCAAGCAGTTTAAGGAAGTTCCAGGAGAATCTGTATCACAAGTAGTTCTGTTAGCTGTTCAGTACTGTAACCAACTTAAAGGAGGGAAGATTGATTTTTGGGCCTTGGTTTTCAGAGGGCTCAGCCCAGGGTGGCTGGCCTTTGCTGGTTCCATGCCCCCTGTGAGGCAGGATGTCATGGCAGGAAGTCTTAGGGGAGCACAGTGGCCCTTTAATCAGCTTTTTGTCACTGCAACCAGTTGCCTGAAAAGTCAACCTAAAGGAAGAGGACTAGCTGTGACTTGTAGTTTCAGAGGGCCCAGTCCATGGTAATTGGGGTCCACTCCTGGGCCTGTGGTAAGGCACAGCATATGGTGAGTCTGTGTAGAAGAGTGCAGCTTACCTTATGTTGGACAGAGACAGGGTAGGTGGTAGGGGGAGAAAGGAAGAAAGGTCGGAGGTAAGATGTGGTCCCTCCTCAGTTATCACATTCATGTGTCTTGGTCTTCCCTGCCGACTTTGGACATCTATAGGGTCTGCAGTATCATCCCCTGCTTTCTGCCTGGCCTTTCTTTCCATTTGCTGTAGATTTATTCTTCTAGGTTCTGGTAGAACTTTTTGTAAGCATTTAGAGCTGTAAATTTTTGTCTCTGTGCTGTTTTAGTTGGACCTCATAGGTGTGAATATGGTATATTTTCATTTTCATTGCAATTAGTGACTTAAAATTATCGTCCCTTGGGCCTGGGATATGGCTCAGCAGCATAAACACTATCCTGGCAAGCTCAAGGTCTTAAGTTTGATCCCTGATGCTGAAAAAAAAATGCAAATAAGTAAATAAGTAAATAAATAAAAAAAAAATTACCTTCCCTGCTTCCTCTGCCTCCTGGGTGTCCAGCACTGCTACCTTGCTTCCAAGCCCTGCAGAGTACCTGTTGTGTGTTCTAATTCCTAGTTTCATTGCACTGTGGTATTCTAGTAAATTAGTTGATTCCTGATTATCTTTTGTCTAGCATAAACACTTTTCTGTAATGTACCTTTCTTCCAATTTTAATAACCAGGGAAAATTTGTAATAAAATGAAATCATCAAAATAAAATTAGTTGTAATGTCACTATGGACTACTTCTTTGAGACTTTATCCAGAATTAATCTCGACCCTTCCTATAAGAGAGAGTAAACCCTCCTGCCCCAGACATTTCACAGGGAAAGAACGCAGCTCAGAGCAAAAGGCCATGCTCCCCTGCACCCACGGGCAGAGGAAGAGTGGCTGTGCACATGTGAGAGCCAGGCCAAGTTGCTTAGTTACACAGCTCTGAATATCTGGAAGAACCACAGGAATACCTCAGCTTCAAAACACAAATGAGGGGCCAGCAAGATGGTTCAGTGGTCTAAAGCGCCTGCTTAGGAAAGCTCAGGCAACTGCAGGGACTACGGTTCCATCCCTGGCACCACATGCTGCGCCATCCCCACCACCAGGGCAGGCTGAGCCAGCCATAAAATAAATAAACAAATTTAAAAAAAAATTCAAATAAATAAATAAATAAAAACTACAAAACACAAGTGAGCAGTCTGGGCCGCTAGCACAGAGCTGGGTGAAGTAGAAGTGCTCACTTCTCCCAAAAGAAAGGCAAACTGCGAAACTCAGGTTAGGTGAGCCCCCCTCGGGGATGCTGCTCACATGGACTGTGGCTGGGAGTGGGAATCAGAGCAGCTTCCAGGACCCAGGTGAAGCGCGCTTCTCCTGAGATTGCCCCATGTGTGGGCATGCGCTGGAGGTCAACACTGTCCACTGCTGCATAGCAAGAGGCCAGCCTCCCTGTGGGTGTGCTTACCCGGCCACTTAGGTGAGTAAGTGTTGTCTTCATTGAGGCAGCCGTGGTAGCAGGCTAAGATAACTGTGGCCTCCTCAAGAACCGCAGGGCTGCTTCTCGGGGAGGAGTTTGTCTTTAAGCGTCTGCTAGAGTAGGAAAGCTGTCCGTTAATGCTTACATTCTGGGGCTGGGGAGATAGCTCAGTGGTCCACCTGGGCATGGTGGTACACATCTGTAATTCCATTGCAGGGGAGACTGACACAGAAGGACCACTACGAGTCCGAGCTGTGTAGTGGGACCCTGTACCAAAATAAATAAGTAAAAAGATTAAAGAAGTATATTTGCTCCAAAGTATTTGAAACAGTCCACTTTTTTTTTTTTTTTTTTGGATTAAACTCAGGACCCTGCACTTGCCAGGCAAGTGCTTATTCTACTGAGCTATCTCCCCGGCCCTGAAACAATCTACTTTTAATTCACATAACTCAATTTCTGGGACTAATACAATTCTTAGATTTTGTTTTTGTATTTGAAAATAAAAACGTATATGACTTGGGTAATTTACTCTGTAGTGTGTTTAAAAAGATTGAAAGTTCTTTTTGGAGGCTTTTAAAGATGCTTTAGAAGTGAAATAATGTGTCTTTCTCTTTTCTCTTTTCTAGTCTTATCATGGAAGTACTGCGAATACTACTGCTGATTGGCCAGATTCTGTTTTCATTAGCTGCTGTTCTCCTCATATGTCTTGTTATGAAGACTTACCTCATAGGACCCTATTATCGGAAGCTCCATATGGAAAGCAAAGGGAGCAAGGAAATCCTTATCCTGGGAGTATCTGCTTTCATTTTTTTAATGTTGACGGTAATTCTCACACTACTGTTTTTGGGCTCCTGTTCACAGTCTCTTTCCCTGGAAGCTTGAGATAAGCTCTTTCCTTTTCTCTTCTTATTCTTAATTTATTTGGTACACGGTCTTGCTACACAACTCAGACTCAGTGATTCTCCTGTTTCAACCTTCCCAGCACTGGGATTACAGGCACACGGAGGGCTGGCATTGCACGCTTAATCGAGGATCAAGCCTGGGTCCTAAGCACGGGGGGTGGGGTGGTGGGGGGTGGGGGAGGGGCGTGGTGCGTAGATCACTGAGCTATCTCCCTGGCCTGTGATCAGCTCTTTACCTTTTCATTTTAGTAATGATTAAAATATTTGAAATACTAATACTTTCTACTTAATATACATTTTATAATGCTAGAGCTAAACCTGTTGTACTTCCACTCCTAAGAACTTTGTAAAAATGTGACTCAGGAACATTGCGTTAATGTCAGTGTCAAACCATATTACCCTGCCTTGAATTTTCAAACAGCTTTACACTTGAAATAGTAGATAAAGTCTCAAGCAAATTCTAGATCCATTTTATGACAAGCTAGTTACATTACAATTTCTGTTGCATGGCCCAGCAGTTGTGCACCTTAGCTTTTGTGCCAGTGAAGCAAAGGCTTCTGTATCCATTATAAGCAGCCAGTTTTCCATCAAGGAGTGAGTGTAGACCAACTGAGGTACCTCCTGCCAGGGAGTACTGCCCGTAAAACTATCATAGACACAGCCTGGTGCATCTCCAGGGGGCCACGTACCAGCTGGCACAGGTGGAGGCGCACAATCGTAGATGCAGAGGGGACCCATGCTTGCAGAGGCTCTGGCGGCACTGAGCCTGTGGCTGTGTCGTGGGTCCCTGTTCTGGAGACACTGCTCTCAGGAACCTGAGAGAGCTCTGCTGCTCCTATAGCTGCACCTGAGTGCTCTGTGTCTCAAAACTAGAAGCTTTAATTTCTAAAAAGTAACAAAAATTTTTCCTTATGCATGGGAGTGGTTTATAATCATGCAGAAAACCAGGATTTGTGTCTGCTCAAAGCTGCTCATAGTGATTTTACTGTTTTTTCCAGAAGGTGACTTGCATAGATGGTTATGTCCTTTTGTCCCTCTGAGGTATTCTCTCTGGGAATAACATACACAAAACTGTCGCACCTGGACAGCTTCCATGCTGCCTTCCCAGTGGCTGTACAACCTAGAAGGATCCTCGTCCTTAGCTTGCTGTTTCCATCCTCCCTCCCCTCCCTTACAGTGTTTGCTGAGCCTGCTGTCTGGCTCTTTGGAGCAGGTGTGGCATTGGATATTCTCAGGTGTGTGCTGGCCCTGGGCCTCCACACGGGCCAGTGTGCCTCAGCTTCTCCTTCGTGTGTCTGTCCACTTAGAGCTGGGCAAGCAGAGCTGCTGCACATTCTCATGCGTGTTTGTGGAGCAGCCAGGTGAGATACTGGGTTCTGCAGTACATGCTCTAGCTTCAGCATCATAGCTGATTCCTAGAGAGACTGAGTTGTGCCACTGTCTTCGAATGCAACCTGTCACCTCCCATCCTCACCCACACTCAGTCTGCCATCTTTTTTTTTTTTTTTCTTTTGGTCTGTCATCTTTGATCTCGGCCCATTGTGGTGGTACGAGGTGGCAGATAGGGGCACATGTTCTCACGTGCATTTCCAAACCGTGTGTCTAGAAGATACTGTGCCCGCTGCCTTCTTGTCCACATAGCTGGGCCTGTGTGTAGTTTGCCTGTGTGCAATAGATGTATGCACAAGTCCTCATGTGCATGTATGTGCATGGCTTAGGTATGTGTGTGCATGTGCACGCACGTGCTAATATCTCTGTTCTGCTCCTTGATCTACTCTCCTGCTCTCATGGTGTGTCCAGCTTGACCTCTGGGAGCAGCCAGGCCCTGACACAGTTCTGAGTCAGTGTCTAGCCTAGCTGTCATCATGTTCCTTCTGAATTCTACATACAACTTAAAATTCAAGTGTCAGTTTCCCCACACTTGTTGGATTCCGCTTTGTTGGCCATGCTGCTGAGGGTGACATGAGGCCTCCTCCTCTGGCTGCTGTCACAATCTGCTTGGTCTTCTTGGTGTCCTGATGATGATTTGGCTGGCTCTGGAGGTTGTGCACCCATGTGGGCTCTGTCCCTCAGTGCTCCATGCTTTCTGATACTGTTGTGAGTGATATTCCTTCACAAGTTCATTTGGTATTTCTCGGGTGCTGCTGTTCAGAGCGTTATTCTCTTAGAATAAAAATCATCTTCTTCTGAATTATTCTGTCAGGAGCGTCTCACGCCACGCTTGTCCTGAGCCATGTATGTGCTGAACCAGAGGCCAAGGCCTGTACGTCACACTGTTCTCTCTGGTCTGCCCTGCCGGTTTGTCCCCTAAAGGTCTTGCCCCCAGCTGCCAGAGACACCTCCTGGAGCCCTTCGGGTGGGCACCTTGAGCGGCGTCTGTGCCTTCTCTGCATGGCTTGAGGCTGACAACACAAATCTGTTTTTCAGTGCCAGTCTGGCTATTAGTTGAGTCAGGTAGAGACAATATATCACAAATATGTAAATCTTAGAAAATACTCCTATTTGTGGCTGAGGTGACAGCTCAGCAGCCTAAGTGACTGCTTGGCAAGTGAAAAAACCCAGGTTCAATCCCCAGTACTGCACTCTGTGCCAGCCCAGAAAGGGTGCACTGTGCTGGCCCCTGAAACAAGGCATGGTGACACACCTGTAATCCCAGCACTGGGGAGGCTGAGACAGCAGGGTTACTACAAGTCAGCTGCATAGTGAGAGCCTGTACCAAGTAAAAAATAAATCTTTAAAGAAAAGAAAATATTTCTGTTCAGAGATACCACTGTAGCCTGCACCCATGACTGGTGTAGATGTTTTAATTTTTCCTCCCCAGTATTGGCTCTGCCCGAAGACCCTGGGTGCTGGTCCTTCTCTTCCACTTGGGGACAGCTGGGCTCAGTGGCACTGTGCATCTGTGTGATGGCAGGCTGCTCCCTTCCACCAGGTCACAGAACTCCTGGATGTCTCCATGGAGCTAGGCTGCTTCCTGGCTGGAACACTGGTCTCCTCCCAAGGTCACGTGGTCACAGAGGAGGTCACAGCCTGCATCGAGCCCATCCGGGACTTTCTGGCCATCGTCTTCTTCGCATCCATAGGTGACCACCCGTTCTCACATTATGACTGCGTGTGAAGAGCGCTTGCAGATGGGCTCTGTTACATGTTTACGTATAGACCTGTATTTTTTTAGAGCTGGGGAAAATCTTACGTAAAAAGAGGGAAACTAGGCAGAAGACATGAATTCTTGTTGATTGCTTGTGAAGTCAAGCCTGGGATGTGGCTGTCTTTAGACGCAAAGGGTGGCCTGGTAACTGTTGCCAGGGATCCCAGCCCTATAGACCACAGGTCCTCAGTGCTGTTGATGCTGTCCTTGGGGGCTCTGAGACACCCAGCCAGCCCTTCCACACAGAATGTGGCTGTCCTAAATGCTCCTGCACTTTGCACGGGAGACACTCAGCTTGATCCCAGGGAAGCACAGTACAAAGGCTGGTTCTGAGGTCTGTGTGGAAATGCGCAGGGCAGCCGTGGATAGCACAGGGCTGGGAGCAGCGCTTCACTGGGGGTGAGCTGGGACCGTTTTGCCACCCAGCCTAATGGCCAGGTGGTTCTTGGTGCAGTCAGCCAGGTGTGGGGAGGCCCTGTGGAGAGAGCTCCTGGCCCTGATTGTCTCGTCTTCTGTCCCTGGGTCCCTTGTCACGCGGCAACGAGTGCAGTGTGAAAACGAGACCGAGGTGGAGCCTGAGTCTGCAGGGTGCATTAGGTGCTTCGAGATAGTGCTTAATCAGAACGCAACCCCACTCCTCACATTGTGAACACTGTCATAGTGTCTGTTATGGTTGTGGTTGGCTCCACCATTATAGACTGGCTACTGCAATGGTAGGTCTTGTTCTTTCCTCTTACTTGTGCTTTTGGCTGTTTCTAAAGCACATTAGCCAGAGTTTTACTGTGCAAAGATGCCTGGCTCTCCCCTCCCTCGTCTTGCCAGGCCACTGTCTTACCGATTGGGCCCCACTTCTAGCCTCATTTTACCTCAATTCTCTCCTGGCAATTTTCACAGGAGCTCCAACCTGTGAGCTGTGGGACATGGCTCAGTCCCTGGCATGGAATCATGGCAGAGTTGGGGCACGGTCACTAGAGCTTGAGACTGAATAGGCTAAGAGCATGAGCTTCCTCTCACAAGGTCCTCAGGGGATCTCATCCCTTGCCTTGTTCTGCCTCTCTGGGCACTGGCACTTCAGAAGCAGGCACTACACACTCTGTGCAGAATGGCAAAGGCCTCCGAGCTGATTACCATGTATTTGACAGGCCCTGGCTGTGAGTAACCCCATTCTCCCACCCCACACATTTACCAAGGAAACAGCTGAGGCACCAGATTGTCAGGTGGGCAGTCAGGTGGCAGAACCTGGGTCTGGTAACCTTGTATTGCACCATGTGTTGTTTGGTATTTTTCAGGTGAGTAAATGACCATAAACAGAACTGTGATGTGATTCGTTGCCCTGCTGTTGGTGATGTGTGGTTATGAAAGTGGCTGTGTAAATTCAGGTTCACTCGCTGCTTTTCTGCTCTTAGCACTGCTGTGGGGCAGGCGCTGCCCTCCAAGCACAAGTGCCACCTTGCTTGGCCAGCATGTACTGACAGTGTAAGGGCAAAGACAGGAAGCCGTGATGAGCTCACAGCTGTAGGGCAGGTGTGGACAGGTGTAGGTGCACAGGGCAGGCAGGCTAGGAGACCCTGCCAGTGGCCAGCTGAGGGGCTTGTAAGTCAGGCAGGAAGCACAGGGTGTTGAGGAGTAAGAAAGGTTCCCGAGAGTCCAGAGGAAAGAGGGAAGACAGGCCTGGAACTCTGCCCTCTCAGGCCTCTTGCGAGAGGGAACAGGCAGATGAAGGCAGAGAGGTGGAGGGGAGGGCTCAGACCTTGCTCGGCCCCCCAGCCGCACCTGTCCTTTGAATACAGAATCCTGCCCAGCTTGGGAGTGGGCTGGAAACCAGGAATAAAGCCCTGAGTACCCAGTGTAGGTCACATCCAGCCTACACAGCCTCTGCTCTGGGGAGACCACCAGGTCTGATGGTGGCCAGGACCACTGTCACCATATATGACCCTTACTGCTGCTGAGCATTCTCATGGATGTGGGGATAGATTATGATGCTGGATTCGCGGAAGCGGTCTGCTAAGAACGGTGGTGCAATTGGAGGGACAGGGTCCAAGGAGTGCCAGGACCAGAGGGCCAGGGGGAAGCCTCTGATGGCTGATATGAGGCCACCAACACGAGGCAGGGAGACCTGGGGCCTGGCTGGCAATCTCACTTAGGGCGCGAGCTCCAAAGACTTGCATTGAAAAAGGTACCACAGCTGATGGGGGCGGGGCATGGAGTGACCCCCAGTGGCCTGAGGTGTGGCCAGAGGAGCTGGGGGCAGCTGAGGACAGCAGGCCAGCATCCCTTGAGAGCCCCAGGCAGTGTGAGAGGGAGGCATCTGCACATCACAGGAAAAGGGAACTGGGAGTCGTGGTAAGCTTGGCTTCTTAAGTGGCAGGCTGGTGTGTTCCTGTGCCCTGCAGCGGTGGGTGCTTTGGGGAGAGAGCAGGTCTCTGGTACCAGCTTTGCTTCCAGGGTGGGGAGGCCTGAGGTAAGGCTAGAGCTGCCTGTCAGGACCATGGTCCCTGTCTGTCCCTCAGCGGCACAGAAACCCAAATAGCGTGTGGGGAAACCTGGAGCCAGAAAGTGTTTGGACAGCATTCTTGGGCTTTTCAGACTGTGGGCCATGTGGAGCAGGGCTGGCCCTGAGCTGCGTGGCTGTGTACATCCTGTGAGCATTCCTGAGTAGTGTGGGTCAGGGACGCCCCAGGCCCTGCTGCTGCCGCAGGAGCCACCGTGGGCAGGAGCCACCATGGGTGGGAGTGGGCTTTGTGTCACCTGCCCCTCCCTGTGGCTGAGAGATGAGCTTTTACCAGGCACTTGGTGGGACTGGGGTGTTGTTTGACCTTGGCCTGGGGCAGGCTCCAGCGCCCCAGCCAGGTGACCTGCTGTTCTATTCCAGGGCTGCACGTGTTCCCCACCTTTGTGATCTATGAGCTCACTGTGCTGGTCATCCTCACTCTGGCAGTGGTGGTCATGAAGGTACCTGCGCTTCTGGGGATCCTGACGGCTTTTAGCCTTGCTTGGCTCAGTGCTGCCCCTGCCGAGCTGTGACCCCAACCCCAACCATGCCCTTCATGGAGCCCTGGGTACCATGTGTTTCTGAAGGGCCCGTGGACCCTGGACATCCCCAGCCCTAGCAGAATAGGCCCTTCCCTCTGACTGCCCTGTGGGACGCGAGACAGGTGTGGCCAGGCTGTGTGGCGGGCTGTCTGGTTGCACAGCAGGAGGGGTTTGAAGTGGGGAACACCTCTCCAAGTCCCTAAACTGGACTGTGGGGGACTGTACCATTGCTACCCCATGACAAGCAGGCCCATGCGAGAGCCCTGGGACCTACCAGTGCTTCCCACATGTCCACCTTCTGACCACCAGCAGCTCTGTCCCCAGTTAGCATTGGCATGATGGTGCAGTCACTCTTCTGGATTTTAACAGTCCACTTCTGCTGCTAGCCTTGAGGCGGGCCGAGCTGCCCATCCAGAGAGGAGTATCACCCTCCTAAACCTTGGATGCCACTAACTCGACTTGAAGGGACAGGGCCTGTTTTCCAGAAGTGACCCTCGGCATCTTCAGTCTATCTTGTTTTGTGTGGCTCTCTTGCATTACATGTGCCTTTAGGTGTTTGGAGGTCCCCCTTGGGCTGCTGTCGCTCGAGGCGACGGCAGCCCTTGGTGTGTCCTGCACATTCCCTGCTGCTGTTCAGGTTCCTGGGGCCTGGGTCTCACCCGGGCAGCAGCGAGGTAAACCGCTCTTGCAGTTTGTTTTGGCAGTGCTTGTTTTGTCCCTCATCCTGCCCAAGAGCAGCCAGTACATCAAGTGGATCGTCTCCGCCGGGCTGGCCCAGGTCAGCGAGTTCTCCTTCGTGCTAGGAAGCCGGGCTCGGAGAGCGGGCATCATCTCTCGGGAGGTGAGTGTGGCAGTCTGATGGGGTGTCGGCCCTGGGGAGCACTCCTGGTGCTTGGGGGTTGAGTGCTCCTCATTCCAGCAGCATGGTGGACACCACAGCGTGTGCCGAGTGGGGTACACGAGTGGATCTGGCTGTTCACATAAAACTTTTCAAATGAAAGTTGTCAATACTGCTTGAATCGATGCTGTTCTATTTTACAACAATCGTAATTAAGTCACCGGTATTTCCTGTGAAAAAAAGAAAGCTAACCTTTCAAGGCTAAGCTGCCAGCTTGCACATGACACCTAGGAAACGTAACCCACAGATGTGGCTGAGTGCTCACAATGTGGCCATGACCTGCTGCGCAGCTCCACTAGGTGTGCAGAGTGGGTTTCTGTGCATCTCGGGGTGTGAGGGACACAGGAGAAGTCTGACCGTCCAGGCGCACAGAGGAGGGAACTAGGTGCTCTGAGCCCCAGCCCAGAGCTGCCTTGTAGTGGGCAGGACCCTGTTTGGGGTGACTTGTGTGCAGTGAGCCCAAGGAGTCATCAGGACTGGCTTCCAGCTTGTCCCATATCTGCATGTCCTCTCATACTTCTGTGTTTCGAAAGATGGGTGAAGGCTGGGTGTAGGGTGTGCTCCAATCTTAGCACTCTAGGGGCTGCGACGGGAAGATCATGAATTTTAGCCCAGCCCCAGGCAACTTCGTGACTTAGCTGGACCTTGTCCCAAACGAGAAAAAGGACTGAGGGTGTTGTTCAGGGTGAAATCCCTAGGTTCAGTCCTGAGGGTGGCCGCGCAGCCTGCGCCTGGGAGGTGTGTTCCTGCTGCTCAGGGTAGCCGCACTCGTCCTCTGCCAGGTGCCTAGCCCCGGGCTCACTGCTGTACTCCTGCCTTGCAGGTCTACCTCCTCATTCTGAGTGTGACCACCCTCAGCCTCCTGCTTGCCCCGGTGCTGTGGAGAGCTGCGATTACTAAGTGTTTGCCGCGACCAGAGCGCCGCTCCAGCCTCTGACGGTGCGGAGGGAGGGTGCCCTCTGCGGCTGTCTCCTCGTCATCACGCTCCCGAGAGCCTTGGCCTGGGAACAGTGACACCAGCAAGAGGCTGCGCTGATCTTCATGTTTGCCTGCTTTTACAGAACACTCCTGTCATGTTTTAGAATTTTCTCAAGTAATTTATTTGCAGTTAGTTGATTACATGTAGTAGTCGTAATACTGCATTTTACAAATAGCCTTGTCTGTTTTGCCTGGATGTGCCTTTTTTTCTGAAATTATTAACTTTTTATTGGTAATTCATCAATTTATGATTTTTGGTAAAGAAGAAATTTAGATTTTTTAATTTATTGTTCAATTTTAGAATGATAATCTGTAGGTCAAATATTTGTTAGTAAACATATCTGTGATATGAGATTTTAATTCTGACAATGAGTTTGGAAATTTACTTTAGATCCTTAAAGTCTATGTTTTCTAGTTGAGGTGAATATCTTATAGATATCTATTTACCTCTTACAACTATTTTAAAGAAAACCCTTATGTTAATTTCAATTATATTGCTCATAAAATATTTGATTTTGAATCACAAGGTATGGTCCTTGTTTAATAAAGACCATTTATGATCAGGGTACTATTAATTATAACTGATTGAAAAATCTTTTTTACAAGCCAGGCATGGTAGCACATGCCTGGAATCCCAGCACTGGGGAGGTGAGGCTTGGGCACATGGATTGTTGGAAGTTCAAGACCAGCTGGGGCTGCAAAATGAACTCAAGGAGAGCCTGAACTGCATAGTGAGACCCTGTCTCAAACGCACGTGCGCACACACACACACACACACACACACAGACCTTTTTAAATTAGATTGTTGGGTTAGGCTGACCTGTAAAATTTCAGTCCATTGCATGGCAGCTGGTTCCTGTGTCATCTTACTGCTTTCTAAGAGACCAAATTCCAAATTAACGCAGTGATATTGAAAGCTTCAGTTCTCCGCTGCCCCTGAGGTGAAGGTCCGACTCTCCCAGGTGTTTGCTGTAGGCCACAGTCTTCATCAGTTTTATGCTACTGTGCTATCACGGAAGGGCTGAGGCTGGGTAATCTCTGAAGAACAGAAATTCATTTCTCACAATCCTGGAGGCCAGGGGCTCCAGGAACTGTGGCAGAGTAGGGAGGTTCCATCTCTGTTTCCAGGCACCTCCAGAGCTCCGTCCTGTGCCCTCACGGGGGAAGAGCAGTAGGGCAAGGCCCCTCTCTGTAGCCCTTTCCTGGCAGCATGGGTCTGTCGGAGGGAGAGCCCATAACCTCACTTCCTGTGAGCCCATTCCAGCGCAGCTGGTCAGGGTTGGCCTTACGGTATATGACATCAGAGACAAGTCTCGTGTTAATAATATCCCTTAGTTTCTTGGGATACAGCTCAGTGACATAGGCACCTACCTACCTGGCAAACAGTCCCATATTTGATCCCCAGTACAGGGTCGGGGGGAATGCCCCTTAGTTACTGTGGGTGATCAGCCTTACGATCTCCCAAATAAGTGGAAGGCAAAAGCTTAAACCGATGAGACAGGTCGTGTGATGGTAGGGCTCCAGGCAGAGGCAGAGCCTCTGGGTTCTGACCCAAAACTTCTCTGGGCAGCCCATATTTATTTGATTTTCAAACAAAGGAGGATACTGAAGAAAATATGGGAATCTAGCAAGACCTTTGTAAGTATTCTCCCAAGTAGCAAATTATGTCAATCAGAACTTCCTTATTTTGTTTGACATTTTCTGGAGATGTGTGGAGCCCACAGCTGCAGTCCCCTTGTAGGCAATTGGTTTGGAGCTAGAGTCCTCAGCTGGGGCCTCCTCTTGTCCCTCGAGGCCCCCCGACTTCATAGGCCAATACAGGCTCAGCGGGACCATGACTCACGCAGGTTCACTTACTATGGGTCAGCCGCCCATCTCCAGACAAGGGCCTGAGCCTGGGGCAGACTCAGGAGACACGAAAAGCCAGTCGGCTAATATTAAATCCTGCGCAGAGCCACTTCATAGCAGTCTGCATCACACAAGCATTTGCTTCAGAGCAGATACTTTAATGTTAGGTGTAATTATGTCTTGCAAGTGTACTGCAGCTTGCATAATATAAATTAAGCACATTGAAGTGATGAAGTAGACTGTATGTGATCTGAAGCAGAGTAAGGACGAAAGGATGCAAATGTGTTTTTTAGACAGTGACATTGGTTCCATTTCTAAGTGACACTGAGCCACTGGCACCTTTTTGGGATGCGCTGTCTCCATCTGCTGGGCCTCTGAGCCAGTGTCCTTTCCTGTCTGGTACCTGTGGCTGCCAGGGCCCCATGGTCGTAGAACTGAGTAAAACCTTGGTGGGGGAGGGTAACACTCTCCCCAAATGTGACCTGGTGCTACTCCAACAGCCACATGAGGAGAAGCAGCTTAGGGGCCTCTGTGGACAAGGGCTTAAGCCCCAGGCAGAGCTGAGTGCCTGGGTGAGAGTCCGTGGGATCTCACAGCATCCACCCACCTTGCAGAACAGGACTGTGGGGACTACACCTCTAGAACCAGTGTTGGCCCACCTCACAGAACAGGGCTATGGGCCCAGACCTCCAGAACCAGTGCAGCCTGCCTCACAGAACAGGACCCTAGGTCTGAACCTCAGAGACAGACTGGGCAAGGGTTAGGCTCTTAGGAGAAGCAGGTTCAGAGCACTTTGAGGGTCAGCCTCAAGTCAGAGTGAAGTCTCCCCACCCTATACACTTGAGTACTTTGCTAATTATTCTTTTCCCTGCCAGGATCCAAATCCAGGGCCTCATGAGTGTTAGACGTATGCTATGTCAGCCTCCTTGTTTGTCTTCAATATTTAGTCTGCTGTGGTCTTCACTGGCCAGGGCTTTTGCTTTGCATTTCTGCTCGTGGGACCTTTGTGCCTGCTGGCCAAGGGGTGCCTCACCCCTGCCCTGAGCAGCACCAGATCACAGCCTTGACTGCTCAGTCCTCTCAGCACAGGCAGGACAGAGTGGGAGGGAAGTGAGGGTTTGCAGGTCCACAAGGCAGGAAGACCAGGACAGGCAGGAAGGCCCTGTGTGCAACAAGGAGGCTCACGCCGAGACTACCCCTGTGCCCCAGTGGGGCCATGCACAGCAGGAAGAAGGTCTGAGGGGCCATCCTGTGTCATAGTGTGTGCTGTCCCAGCAGGAGGTGGGGGCACAGGAGTCACACAGGAGTGGGCCTGGGTCAACCTGAAGCTGTGTATCGGACCACTAACTCCTGGAGTCAAGACTCCACAATCTGTGAGCTCACTGGGTGCGGTGCCCAGAGTTCAGAGAAGAGCAGTACTAAAAGACCAGTTTTGCTGATGCCCAAGTGAATGGTTACCAAGCAAACAGCATGAGGATTTCGGAATAAGACTTCTGAAGGTGCGGTCTTGCTATGGCCAGCCCTAATATGGGGTCAGATTTGCCCAAGGATTTGTGTTTCTTGAGCCAGGGTCAGCTGGGGGTGTGGGCCAGCGAGGAAGGACAGTAATCTGTGGACTCCCTTGGGTTCCTCTCCTGGCCAGCAGTGCTTGCACCCCACAGCTGCTCTGAATGGGTGGGGTGCTTTGGGAGCTAGGTGTGTCCTCCTGTATCCTGTCACCACGTGTCCCTTGGTCCTGGGCTGGGGGCTGGGAAGCCATGGGTAGAGCTGACTTCGGTTTCCTGAGGTTCATTTCCCAAAAGCCAAAACCTTCAGCTGTGGAGGCTTTGCTCAGAAGGCAAGTGAGAGGAGACTAGAGTGGAGGAAGGTCCAGCAGGCATGAGGGAGGGGATGCTGTGGCCACCTCTCGCTGTGTCTCTGGGGCTGCTGGAGGGACAGGGACTGGGGACACAGCCCACGGCTGGTGCTGTGCATCTGGGCTGGAGGAGGCGGCAAGGATAGGAACATCCTGGCCTGCTGGGGTGGAAGCCGAGCCACAGCTAAGTCATGGAATGCCAGTGGGGCGGTGCCAAGGCCGAGTCATCAGGGGCCCTGTGCAACAGCAGCTTTAGAGGAGCCACCGCTAGAGAGGATGCCCTGTGCGTGGTGTCCAGTGTGTGTGGCACAGCGCCACTGCTAAGCCCCGACAGCTGGGACCCCTCGTCTGTGTGGTGGCTGTGAGCTGTGCTGGGTTGCTCTCTTCCCTCAAGTCTAACAGGAGAGCCTTAGGCGGGTGTCAGAGAACAGGCAGTCAGGGACCTAGACTAAGGCACACCGTGGAGTCAGGAGATGGAAGCCAGTCCACGGCTCAGTGGACTACGCGCCTGTTTAGGCGAGTACAAGGGCCAGGGTTCGATATCTAGCTGTGCTGGCCCCCCACCCCAGGCTTGCTGAGCTGGCCACTGAGACCAGGCGTGGTGGCACACACCCATAATCCCAGCACTGGGGAGGTTGAAACAGGATCACTACGAGTCTGAGCTGCATAGTGAGACCCTGTGCCAAATACATAAAATTTAAAAAAAAAAAGGATCGAAGCCAGACCAACATGGACACAAAGGGTGAAACTGAGCAAATCCTACATCTGGGCGCCAACATCAGGAGCCACGGCAGCACTGCCACACACTGTGGGAGGCAGGTAATCAAAGCAGTGCTCTCCATGTTCAATTTGTGAAAGGCACGTCTGACTCAAGTACTGGGTCTGCTGTGAATTCGTGCGTCCGTATCTTGGAAAGAACCTGGATGCCCATCTACTGAGAAATGGATGCAAAAGATGTGTTTTTTAATATAACAGAGTATTACTCTGTCATAAAGAAGGATAAATTTGAGATTTTTTTGATAAATGGATGTAACGAGATAGTACTCATAAATGAAGTTAATTGAACACACATGTGTAAACATTGTGTTGTCTCACTATGTCAGACGCTGAATGAGTAAATAAGATCCAAAATGTATAATAGACATGATATTGTGAATTGCGAAGAAACTGTTCGAAAGAAAAGAGTTATTGTAATGGGGAAAATGAGAAAGGAAAGAAGGGAAAAGGAAGAAATATGTATATATGCACAAGATAGTTGAGGTACCCAGCTTGTCTTAGTTCATTGAAAAGAATGGTTTTTGCTAATTTTGGGGATGATATTTAATGCTTCTACCTTGTACTGAGTAATTACTATGAAGATAACTATGAAATGTATTAATTATTGTTACTTTTCTATTATCTTTTTTTGTTTGTTTGTTTTATTTTTGTGTTTTGGTGGTACCGGGGATTGAACTCAGGACCCTGCACTTGCCAGGCAAGTGCTTATTCTACTGAGCTATCTCCCCGGCCCTCTATTATCTTGTTTTGAAAGTGTTTATTTTTTTTCTCTTTAATATAAAAAAGAAGCAAGGCTGGCCAGATAGCTCAGCGGATTTAAGCACCTGCTTAGGCAGATGCAGGGACTATGGTCCGTTGCCTGGCTTGCCATGTCAGCCCTGCCCCCCAGGGTGCACTGAACCAGCAATTGAGACTGGGCATGATGGCACATGCCTGTAATCCTAGCACTTGGGAGGCTGAAAACAGGAGAATTATTATACATCTCACCAGTATAGTGAGACCTGTAGATCTTGTACTGAATATATAATAAGTAAATAAAAATAAAAAAGAAGAGCTGGGGAGATAGCTCAGAGGCATAAGTACCTATCTGGCAAGTTGGATCCCCGGTCCCACATGCTGTGTCAGCCCAGGAACCAGGAGGGGTGATGCACGCCTATAATCGCAGCACTTGGGAGATTGAGACAGGAGGATTGCGGTGAGTTCAGTACTGGCCTGGGGGCTGCAAAAATGAACATGAGAGCAGCCCAAACTGCATAGTGAGACCCTGTCTAAAAATAAATAAAATAAGGGGCCAGGGAGATAGCTCTGTGGCACAAGTGCCTGCCTGGCAAGTGCAAGGTTGTGAGTTCGAAACCCAGTCCTGCCAATCAATCAATCAATAAATAAAATAGAAACAAACAACAGCAGAATTCTTTTTTTTTTTTTTTTTATGATTTTGAGGACATGTATTTTCTATTTATTTATTTAGTGGTACCAGGGATTAAACTCAGGACCTTGCACTTGCCAGGCAAACACTTACTCTACTGAGCTATCTCCCCAGCCCCCAGAGTTCCTTTTTAAAAAACAAAAGTATTGCTTTTTGGCTAGAACTGCCATCTTCCAGTAATTTGCCAAAATGACTAACAAGAGGGCAAGAGGAGGGGAACCAGGTATATGTTCTCCAGGCCTTTTAGAAAACATGGGGTGGTTCCTTTGGCCACATACATGTGAATCTACAAAAAGGGTGATGTTGTAGACATCAAGGGAGTGGGTACTGTGCAAAAAGGAATGCCTCACACATGTTACCATGGCAAAACAGGAAGAGTTTACAATGTTACCCAGCATGCTGTTGGCATTGTTGTAAACAAGCAAGTTAAGGGCAAGATACTTTCCAAGAGGATTAATGTGTGTATTGACCATATTAAACACTCAAAAAGTCATGACAGCTTCCTGAAACGTGTCAAGGAAAATGATCAGAAAAAGAAGGAAGCCAAAGAGACAGGTACCTGGGTTCAACTGAAGCGCCAGCCTGCCCCTGCCAGAGAAGCACACTTTGTGAGGCCCAGTGGGAAGGAAACTGAGCTGTTGGAACCAATTCCCTATGAATTCATGGCATAAACTGGGATGTCGCTCTGCCATTCAGCACCTAATTGGCAGTTTAAGTGTTCTAGGTCCTAGTAAAAATAAAATCATCCTATGTTGTAAGGGTAGTTTTCTTAGTTGAACAGGTATGTGGTGCCTTTGTGTGTGTGTGTGTGTGTGTGTGTGTGTGTGTGTGTGTGTGTGTGTGTGTGGTACCGGGGATTGAACTCAGCAGGACTCTGCACTTGCCAGGCAAGTGCTTATTCTACTGAGCTATCTCCCTGGCCCTGTGGTGCCTTCTTAGTTCAGAAATATTTGTAGTAGATTTTCACTGTAATTCTAGTAATTCTGTCTAGCCTTTACTGTTTTTTTCAGTATTTTTCTTGCTGAAAGATATTGCTGAGGCTTTGTGCAGGTGTATATCCAAATATTCAAATATTTATAAAATATTTATATTGACTTGAAGATTCTGTAAATCAACGGGCGAAAAGATGTATCAAAACAAGTGGAAGTCACTTCAGAAACAAATGTAAGTCCATTTAAGTTAAAAAAATTGTTTAAAGCACCAAAAAAGTTTTTGTTTTTCCTTAATAAAATATATTTTACATGCCTTAAAAAGAATACAGCCTGAAATATAGCTTAGTGGCATAGTATGTGCCTGGCAAGTGCAGGGTTCTGAGTTTGATTTCCAGTATAAAAGAAGGGAGGAAGGAAGGAAGGAAGGAAGGAAGGAAGGAAGGAAGGAAGGAAGGAAGGAAGGAAGGAAGGAGAAAGAAAAGAAGGAAAGAAAGAGATTTCTTCTCTGATCTGTATAAAGTTTTTCCCTTGTATGAGCTTTGGGCTTAACTTACTCTCTTTTTCTAGAAGTTTGAGGTTCAACATTAGGTTATTTATTTGAGCTCCCTCTTTTTCTGATGTGAGTATTCACTGCTCTAAATTTCCACTGTAGAACTGCTTTACTGTGATCCATAGCTTCTGGTACGTTGTATTCACAGTATCATTTAGTTGTAGAAACTGTCTAATTTATTTTTTAATTTCCTCTGTGACCCATTGGTTGTTCAGGAGGGTGTTATTTTATTTCCTTGTTTATTTGTATTTCTTATGGTTTCTTTGGTATTGATTTCCAATTCTATTTCCTTGTTGTTTGATAAAATGCATGGGATAATTTTAATTCATTTGAATTTAGTTAAGTATGCTCTATTAGCTAGCAAGTGATTTATTTTTGGAGAAGGTCCCATGTGCAGCTGAGAAACATGTGCATTTTAATGCTGTGGGTGGAACACTCTGTAGACATCCACTAAGTCCAGTTGTTCAAAAGTTTGATTCAATTCTGATCTGATATTGTTTATATTTTTATCTAGTTGATCCATCTGCCTGTGACAGTGGGATATTGAGGTCCCCCGTTACAATTGTGTTAGTGCTTATTTGATTTTTGATGTCTGTTAATGTTTATTTTATGTAGTTTGGTGCACTTGTATTTGGTGCATATGTAATTATTGTCTCCTTCTCTCGGATGTTCCCTTCCAAGGATGTAGTAACACTTTTGTCTGTCTTAATTAGCCTTATCTTGAAGTCTACTTTGTCTGAAAATAGACTAGGTACCCTTGCTTTCTTCTGGATTCTTGCTGCATGGATCATTGTTTTCTGCCCCTTGACTTTCAGCTTATGAATTTTTTTTGTAGCATTGGCAAAATTTATTCAAGAAAGCAAAAATGAAGATAAAGTTTGACTCTTCAGAGTGAGGTTAGAATGAATAAATAGAAAGAGAGACAACACACTATGGGATATCAATCATAGAAAGTAATGATAGCACAGGCTCCTCATGGCTGCCTTTCTTCTATGCTGTCCAAATCTTGAGAAAACATGTGAGAATTTCTACATCCACGTGCTGAGAGGTGTTTCTGGTATCGTAGAGCTTCAGCTGATGTCAGGTCTAGGGCATTCTAATGGTCAACTTGAGTTCCATGAGAAGTCCATATGCAGGGCTTTAGGAACTGTTCTGTGCACATGTCCTGTACCTTTGTAATTAACACTTTGTAGTAGGTCATTCTTAGCTCTCCAGTCAGCTTTACCATGCCATAGTTTCCTGCTCCCCACTGAGAGACACAAATCCCCATAATTCTTTATGGGGTGCCATGGGAGTGGAGGTCTCTTTCCTATCACTTCTTCAATCTGGATCCCCTACCTGCTGGGTATCATGTGCTCTCCAACCACTTTGGGATGCTGTGTCTCCCTGGCTGGGATGAAGAAAGGAAAGCCTGTCAGGAAACAACAAAAAAAGAGGTAAGGATTATTGACCTTCTCTATTAGCCCAAGTAAGAAGAGCAAGTATAGATTTGTTTTTGAATCAAACATGTTTCTTGTATGCAGCACATTGTTGGAACTTGCTTCTTACTCCATTCTGTCAGTCTGTTTCTTTTACTGATGAGTTGAGATGCTTACCACTGATGGTTATAAGTGATATGTATTGACTTATCCTTGTCATGTTTTTATTCCCATTGTTGGTTCCCTCTCCCCAGCCCTGTTTAATTGCTTGCCTTGCCTGCTGGATTCATTCTGTTGGGATTCATTGAGTTGTAATCCTCATTATTTTTTTCTAGGATGTACTTCAGAACATTTTGGAGTGCTGGTTTGGTGGTCATAAATTTCCTCAAGTGGTTTTTTGTTTTTTGTTTTTTTGCCATGGAAGTATTTTATTTCTCCATTTTGAAAGAAATTTTGCAGGGTGCATCAATCTTGGTTGGACATTTTTTTCTTTCATAACTTCACTCCAAGCGTTCCTTGACTTGAGAGCTTGGCAGTTTGTATTAAGAAATCAGCTGTGATTCTGATGGGCTTTACTTTATAGGTGGTGTGTTTCTTTTCTCTAAAAGCTTTTAATATTCTGTTCTTGTGCTGAATTTCTGGAACCTTCACTATTATATGCTTTGCTGTAGATTCTTTGAAGTCGTGACTAATTGGAATTCTGTCTGCCTTAATTATCTGCAGGTCAAATTCTTTTCCTTGCTTGGGAACCCTTCTGTCAGTACTTCTGTGAACAGGTTTTTAATGTTATTTGTTCTATTTCTTGCTTTTCCATGGATTCTGATCAGTATTGTTATTCTCCTTTGCATCATCTAGCAGCGCTTGTATTGATTTTTCATGGCACCTTTCTTTCTTTCTTTCTTTCTTTCTTTCTTTCTTTCTTTCTTTCTTTCTTTCTTTTCTTTCCTTCCTTCCTTCTTTCTTTCTTTCTTTTTTGGTACAGGGTCTCACTATGCAGTTCAGACTCATAATGATCCTCCTGTTTTCAGGCTCCCCAGCAGCTGGGATTACAGGTATGCACCAGCATGCTCAGACTCCATCTGACTCAGTGCACCCCAGGGGTGGGGATGGCGTGGCATGTGGTACTAGGGATCAAACTCTGGTTCCTGCACTTGCCTATGCAAACACTTAGTCCACTGAATTATTTTGCCAGCCGTGTTCCTTGTTACTTTTAAGAAATCTTTCTTTTCATGACCATTAACTATAAGCCTGTCTATCTGATATTCTGTCTTCACATTGTGCTGTGTATACTTTCATTAAAAATTTTAATTTCCTGGATATTTATTGGAATCTGTTTCATGGATTACATTTTTTCCCTATGTTGGGTGTTCATGATTTCCATGATTTTCCTAAACTTTAAAATCTGTATTTGCTCTAGAGTTACTATGTCTTTCATCTTAGTCAATGTACCTCTGACCATCTGAGAAATTATTTCTGATTTAATGTTTTCTAGAGCCCCATTCATCTGCTTTGTTACTCCTGCTATTATCACTATAGAGAGGCCATGTGGATGACTTTTGAATCATTCCACTTCATTGACCCCCTGAGTCTGCCTCTGGTGAGCTGGAAGTCTGGGTTTTCATCTTATTTGTCTTCTCATTTTCTACATTTTAGGTTTAATTCTTGGATTAATGCTTGTAAATTGCTTATGGCAAGCAACTTTATCGCTACTATTTGGAACCCTTAGAAAAGAAGCACTTCTCGGAAATGTCTGTTGCAATATCCTACCCTTTCAATTTATTGGGAACGAGAAGTTGCTATCTACTTGGCCCAACCCCTGGTTCTTTGGCACGAGCCTATACCACTGTTTATGACCCCAAGATGATGTCAGTCTTTGTATACAATTAATAACACCTGATTAGAACAATTATGTCACTTAGGCTAAAGGAGTACAGTCAGTTATAACAATAGAACCCAATAGCATCAAACAGCCTAGGAAAATGACAAACTGTGGTAACTATTGATTTGCCACCTTTGATCATATGAACTAGATTTATAGTTCCATAACAAGGTGCAAAATTAATCAGAAAATTGATTATAGTAAGTAAACCCAGTATGGTAATTTTACCCTCAGGGAAGAAAATTTAAAAAGGCTTAGGGGGAAAATGCACAAATAGAAGAGTAAAAGATTAGATGCAAAGTTGGAGGACAAGGAAGATGACACAGACTTTGGGAACTTGGTGAAGAAGACAAAAGGAAAAGGGAGAAAGGACAAATAAACACATGAACAGAACAACGAGAATAAAAACTATAGCCAGGTGTGGTGGTGCACGCCTATAATCCTAGCACTTGGGAGGCTGAGGCAGGAAGATCAGTGAGAGTTCAAGACCAGCCTGGGCTACAAAAGTGAGCTCAAGGCCAACCTGAACTGCATAGTGAGACCCTGTCTCAAAAAGACAAAAAAAAAAAGGAATAAAAACTATATTTACACTCATAGAAAACAAGAGTAAGAAAACAAAAACAAGAAAAGAAAGAAGAAAGATTTTTTTAAAAAAGAGAAAAGTCCTCTTCAAGATATGTCTTTGCTGCCACTGGTAGATAGTGTGGACAGACAAGTCCAGATCTGAGTTAAGCCCAACAAGCTATTGGTAGCTTTACAGCAGGCAATGGATAATCCCAGCAAGCCTGAACCATCAGTTCTAGTGAAGTTCAGCCTGGTTTCTGGCTGTGAGGCTGGAGCCCAGTTTGTTCAGCCTCCTGCTGGCTTGCACTCAGTTCCCTGGCCTCCTGCCAGCATGAACCTGGCAGCCTTACCTCCTTACCTTGACACTAGGAGCCACTAGATGGAACCCCCAGCAGCTATTCTGAGTTCGAAGCTCAGCGGGTCCTCTCAAAGTCAGCCACTGACCAGTTGCCCTCTCCTGAATGAGTCACCAGCCACTGCACTCCACTGTGTCCACTGCTCTGTTCCATTGGTGCGTTTCTCTGTGGAGGCCTCTGAGATCATCAGTAGTCACAGTGCATCTGCACATTCGAGCCATCCCTCCCTGAGCCTGGCAGTGAGTCCAGACTCAAGGAGAAAGTACCACTTGCTAACTTGTTTTTCTTTTTCACTGAAGTCTCCCTCTTCACTCTCCCTGTGGGCTTCCATTCTTGCTCTGGATTCTTCCTGAGTCCCAGGTACCCACTTCCCTCCATTTCCTCCTCCGTTGTTATGTTCCTGCTCTGGACCCTAAGTCTCAGAGAAGCTCTTTCTGCTGCTTACAACTCTGCCATCTTCCTGGAAGTCCACAGTCAGTGACTCTTCTTGACACATTTAGAGTCAGATTGCAGCCACAATAAGATACAAAACAGTTTTGCTGTAGTGGAGTCCCAGTAGCCACCTTACTTCCGATACTCACTACAAGCACCGAGAGCCACAGGACCAAGGACTAATAATACCAAGTATAAATTGGGGATACTCAGGACCACCCTCATTTCTGACACCAATTTCAAACTTCAGAGTCTCCAGGACTGCCCACAAGCTCAGTAATTTTCTATTAATTACATGTTATAGACTAGTTAGCTTGCCTCAGTTCCCCCAGAGAAAGAGACACTGATCAGGCAAGAAATTCCTGGTCTCAGGGGTTCCCTCCCAGGAGCTGAAGGTTGAAACATTGAAACCTGTAGAGAGGCCAGCTTAATACTTGGTCACCATTTCTGGCACACCTGCCCCATTCCATCCTGCTATCCATTGTAACCAACCCAGCCTAGGCACTGCTATTCAGTTCTCTCCAATTTTGCCTTTTTGTAATGTTATATAAATAGAATGATATAGTACATATTCTTTAGACATAGCATGAACATGACCTTTATTTTTACCCATGTCCTTGGGAGTTACCATGCTTCTAAGAGTAAGGTCGATCTCATACTGCTACAATACCATTATTGTGCCTAACAAAGTAATTTCTTCTTGCCTAATATGGGGAATACATACAATCTTCCCTAATTGTGCCCAGAATGTTCTTTGTAGCTTTAAGAAAACTGTTAAAGGGAAAAGTTTATGTATCATATAATTTAGTCGTTTAAAGTATAGTATAAAATGTTTTTGCATATTTACTTCTCAGTGTATTTCGTACAGGGTCTCACTACGCATCTCAGACTTGTAGTGTCCTGCTTTCAGCCTCCCCAGTGCTGGGATCACAGGCAGGCACCTTCATTCTTGGACTTGGTGGCTGGCTCCGCATGCCCTTGGGTGGGGCTGGCATGGCATGTGGTACCAGGGATTGAACCCTGCCCTTTCCTAAGCACACACTTAGTCTGCTGAGCTATCTCACCAGCCCTTATTTACTTTTAAACATTTGATGAATCCAAGGGAAACGTGGTAACCCAACAAGGGGAAAATGATAAATGGCAGGAGGAAAGACCAGTGACATTGAAGAAAATCAAGAGGAAGAATTTATGTAATGCCTTGACACTGCAGACTAGACCCAGTCTAGAAATCTCAGGAAGTGTCTTGTCCTGGGAAAGGTGGGTTGCCTTCTTCTAATAAATAAAACATGTCTTTGTCCACCTTCATGTAGCAAGCACCAGAGATCATGGGCCAGTTTGGCATTCACATGTGTGAGACAAGACAGCTCTCCCCAACCACAGAAGGCTGATGGGCAGCCCCTGGGAGGTGACCATTGGCACCTGAGTGATTGCCTTGTGCTTCTCCAGCAGATCAGCTCCAGGGATGTGCTGGCTGCTGGAGGTATAGGGAATGGGGGAGTAGTGGGCTTACTCAAGGAGATTGCAAGGCAGTCTCATCAAAATATGTGGGTTCTGGGGGCTGGGGAAATAGCTCAGTGGTATAAGTGCCTGCCTGGCAAGCACAAGAACCTGGTACCACATTCCACCGTGGCCCCAAAACCCTGGCTGTGCAGACTCCATGACTGCAGGTGTGCCGTGCCACCCTGGCCACCAAAACCAGGTGTGGGGATGCATGCCTGTAATCCCAGCACTGGGGAGGCTGAGCCAGGAGGACCACTATGAGTTTGAGCTGCGTAGTGAGACTATATATATATGAGTTCTCAACTGGAAATTTTAGAATCGTGTTGTATTTGATACAGAAACAGGCTTTCTGTGGGGTAGGAGACTACACACAGGGCAGGAGGAGTCACATTTTGCCTTTCCCCAAGCAAACTAAAGCCTCAGGGAACTTGGTGTGGCACACTCCTGTTGCATGGTGACTTTTAAGCACAAGTTCTATTAAATAAGCATCTTGCTTCTTGGGTCCAGAGTGCCAGGGGAAGCTTGAGACTCGGTGACTGGATGGGGACTTACTGCTGCCACATTTAAATTTGGCCAAGAATAAAAATTCTTGTGATAGAAAAGGAACAGACCTGGGCACTTATGTCCCTCTGAGAAGCAAAGCAGTGCATAGGTTTAGAAATAAAGAGGACCCTGAACGGGAGAGCAGATGCCACTGCAGAGCACCTTCTTTAGGGTGACTCCCTTTCCCGGGTCTCTTCAACTCTTCCCCAAATACCAGTGCACGCAGTGTGGTTTCTGTTTCTTTTCAAAGAAGCTAATGCCCATTAAATTGTTGGTAGCCTAAGCAGGGTGGACTATCCCTGGGTAGGGAAAGAGTGGGTGCAGCTCACCATACAAGGGGTTAAGTTGTGAGATTGTGTAGGAGTGTGTCCTGTAAGATGTCACACATTCTGCTCTCTTCAAAGTCTTTGGCTGACCTTAATTACGTAAGATGCATGGTGCTGCCCTCACCTTTGGGCTGATATGCAGGCTTAGCCACCTTTCATTGGGATGGTGGCTGAAGTAGGCACTACCCCCAGGGCTCTGCACCCAGCAGGTCCAAGAAGAAAGAGCAGATTCTCTGCTCATTGTCCCTGCTCCTCTGCTTGGGCTGCTCTGCACCGTGCCCAGGACTTGGAAAGCACTGAGGATCCCCACACAGGCTTCCTGGGTGGAGGCTGTTGGCTGAACAAGCGAGGGCAGGGGTCGCCTTTTCTCTTCAGTGTCCACTCACACCCACCTGGCCTCCATTGCCATGATGTACACGCAGGCACTAAAAATCACTCCTACACCTGGCCTCCCTCCTGTGCAACAAGCAGGCACTCTCATATACACAGCCCCCTTTGTGCCCACCCACCCATCTCATTCTTTCTCTATGCAAAAACACACATACATGCATACATACGGCCTCCTCTCTATACACTCGCACAGGTATGCATGTAGACAGCCCCTCACGTACTCACAGGGATGTTCAATCTGCATTGAGCCCGCCCTTTTCTTCAGGGCATGCATAGCCATGCACACTTGTGACCATCTAATCATGGTACACACAGCCATGCACACACCTGGCCCTCTACTCCTGGCACACACAACCATGCACACCGGTGGCCCTCTAATCCTTACCGCACACACAAACATGCACACCCATGGTCCTCTACTGCTCATGGCACACACAGCCATGTACACGCCTGGTCCTCTACTCATGGCACACTGCCATCCACACAGTTCTGCACACACATGACCCCTCTATTTTCCAGGGACACGCACCCTTAAGCACACAGGTGGCTGTGCTACTCCTAATGCACATACAGCCGTGCACACACGTGGCCCCGCTCTCCAGCGCCCACGCACAGTTCTCTCCGGGGCCAACCCAACTCCGCCCGCGCTGGCGCACGCGCACACCCGGACACGAGCGTGCCCCTCCCCGCCCCAAACGGGCGGCCCCTGCGGGAGCAGCCCGAGCAGAACGGGGGCGGGGGAGGAGGAGGAGGAGGAGGTGGTGGACGAGGAGGAGGAGGAGAAGGAGAAGGGCGCCGAAGGCGCGAAAAGGCGCGCAGGCGCGCTGTGCGGAGCGGGCCCGCCGCGCCCACGTCACCGCGCCGCGCGCACGTCACGCCGGCCCGACGCTCGGCCCAGGGTGAGCCCGCGACCCGGCGCCGCCGGCCCAGGGCAGCGACCCGCACGGCGGGACCCCCCGGCCGGCGCTGCGTGCTCCGCGCCCGCCCGGAGCCAGGTGCGGGGACGCGGGCCAGGGCGCGAGGCCTGGGGCGCTCGGGGTGCGGTGCGCGCGGGATGCGGGTTGTGCGGGGCCCGGGCTGCATCCCGCGCGGCTCAGCCTGCGCACCTCCCGGCCACGCGTCCGACCCCGATCCGGACCACGACTTGTCCCTGGCGCTGGGGCCTCGCTGGCCTGGGGTGGGTGGGGGTCCGTGCCTAGTGACAGGTCGAGGCGGGCGGGCGGGGCTGGGGGCCACCTGTCAATGTGCAGGGCCCTGCGCCCAGGTGGAGGCCCCGCGTCGGGTTGTGGCCTTGCGCCCCGATGCGGCCCTGCACATGGTGGGGCCTTGCGCCCAAGTAGGGGGGCCCGCGACCCCTGTGCCCCTTTCTGCCGGGGCCAGGGTCCAGCTCCGGCCGCGCTGCATTGGTGCCCATGGGGCGCATGTCCATTTGGAGAGGTGGCTGAGGTCCCAGTGCAGGACTTGCTGGGCCGGCTCGGCTGTCCGAATCTGGCAGGGACCTCCCTGCCGCTGGAGGCCATACACGTGCTGGTGGGAGACATTTCCTTTGAGATGTGATGCCTGTTAAACTTTTTTCATTCTTACTCATTACTTGTCTTTCCTTTCTTTTTACCAGAAAAAACGGCTTTCTTCTGTGGAGGGTGCACAGCCATAGCCTTGATTTCCTGGATCTGGTAACATGGCAAAAGATGTAAGTATATTTGTTTCAAGCCGCAGACGAATGTCACCATAACACTTGCTCTTTTCTGCCTTTGTTTCAGAGTGGCAGCAGCCCTGTTTGTGTTCAGACCTTTTCCACCAGGGAGAGGGTGGGAGGGGAAGGATGGATGGAGGAGAGCTGGGTAGGCAGCCTCCCCTCTGCCCTGTGCTCTTTGTCCCCAAGGCCTTGCTGCACACTGTGGGGCTTGAATGCTGCTGCTTTATTTCTAATTTCTCCAGACTGTGTTACATTTACACTTTTGTGTCCACAGAGAATTAAGTGTGATGGAGGGTGTCCTGGCTCTCGACCCCAAGGGAGCTTCTGCTTGGGAGGGCTGATCAGCCTGGGTGCATCTGGGGCTGGGCCTGCACCTGCCGCTGTGTCCTAGAGAATGGGACCAGCTTTGACAGATCCAATACTAACCACCTTTCCCTCTCAAAGATGACATTTGGTGATTGTTGAGATGAAGTGGAAAATAGCTAGTTTACCTTCATCTTTGAATGTGTTAAACAATCAAGCAAACCTGGCTCATATTTTAATAGTTTGAATGTGTTAAACACATTTTTTTAGGTGGTCTGAGGTCTAGCCAATACAGTCAGCCAATAGAGTTTATGTTGTTAGTTGTGCAGTTCTTCATGACATCTGTAAACGCTAACAGCATTCTTGGTGTTCCTTAGAATACAGTGTTGGAAACGTCAGTGAAAAGAGGCTATTTTTTGTTTACCTGTTGAGTGAGCAAGGCCAGGCTGCTGCCTCCTACAGAGGACCATGAGGTGCGGCAAGAAAGCACCTGCAGCGTGGAGCTTCAGTTCCAAGGCTCAGAAGCTGGTGGATGAGGAGCTCCACACTGCCAGATGTCTGCACAGCACTGTGCCAAGCCAGTGTATCACCCAGGGGCCCAGTCGGCTAGGTCACAGACTGCACAGGTGTCGAGTTTGATACTCTGTGGCTCTGTCCTTCTCTTATAGGCTTGCCCTTAGGACAAGGATGCGTGGCAAACCCCAGGAAACAGCTGGATTTGCTAAGTAAGCCTGAGAAAGGGAGTGGCTCTGCAAGGCCGTGTTCCCTGAGGTGAAGTGCGCCCCACTGCTTGGCTGGTGTGGCCCCAAAGCTCTGGTGCTACACCGTCTCCTTGGCACCACCACATGCAGGCTGATGGCAGGAACAGACTGAGTACCCCTCTGGTGCAGGCCCCTGTTGGGGTACAGCATCTGGGGTTGGAAGGCTGGCTGGCACTGCTGGGAGATATCCTTAGTGAGTTTTGAGTCATGCTCTGTGAAGTCCCGGGTGGGGTCAGAGCTCTACAGCCTAGCTGTGCCAGGCAGTGGTGGATACCCGCTGTGTTGAGAGTGGACATATAGATATGCAGAAGGAGGCTGAGTTGAGGGTGGAACTTTTCTCTAGCCAATGCATTTTCTGTAAGTGAAGGTCCAACATTTGAGCTTCAGGAAGAAGGTTGTGCACTCTGTACTAGCGAGGGGTTGGTGGGTGATGGTGCTTTCACTGATACAGCCTGCTGCCACAGGTGTGCTGTAGGCTCCCCCATCACTGTCCCCAATGGATTCTAGCTGAAACAATGCCTATCCCAGAGTGCCAGGTCCCTTGGGTAATGGCAGAGGACAGTTACCCCAGCTGTGTGGGGCCTGGCTGCCTTGGAGGCCACTGAGGCCCCAGAGAATGGGGAGGCACCAGCTCTGCTCCTCCATGGAAGAGGGCAGCCAAGGGCCGTTTGTGGGCCTACTAGAGCCCACAGGTCAGGGGAAGCCCAGTGGAGCTGTGTGCCAGTTGGTAAGAGGTGGGCAAGGGACAGCCTGATTGAGATCTGCTCTGTGAAGGGGAAGAAAGGTGGTCCTCAAGGACATGGGGTGGTGTGTAACCTCAGGGGCGTGTGTGGCCCATGCAGGTGCTTTGTGATGGGTGCTTTGTGAGCAAGTGACACCAAGGTGTCATTGTAGGCCTGGGGTATTGGGTGAGGAGATAACCCTTGGAGTCCAGGGAGCTGGGAGGCCCATCCTTAGGTTGGTTCAGTATCCAGAGGATTTGGAAGCAGCCAGGGAAATGGGTGTTACTTCATAAAGTGTTACCAGCATGCTTTAGCTGAGTAATACAGCCTGTTGCCACCCCTCCAGGCTGCATGCTGCATAGCGGGAGAAGGACTGAGCTGCCCTGTGGCAGTGGCCTTTTACCTGCAGGTTCCACATCTGCACTCAGCCCCAGATGGAATATATTGAAGTCCTGGCCACATGGTGTCCGTAGTGAGCGTGCGTAGGCATTTTCCTTGTCTGTCTCTGCACAGCGTGGTATAAGAAGCATTCACAGGGCATCTGCATTACACTGGGCATTGTACGCCACCAAGAGGAACTGCAGTACATGGGAGATGTATGAGGTCCAGTGTAGACACTGGCCTTTAGGGTCTTCAACCATTGGGGTGCCGGGGGTGGCTGCCTGCTCTGGAGGGCAAGTGTGGGCTCATGCACTCTGGCTCTGGGTGAGTTAGTGCCCAGAATGTGTCCTGTGTCCCTTGGCTTGAAGCTGCCATGTGCTGCCAGCTTAAATCCTGTGGATTTAGGAAAATCCCTAAATTTTATGGTCAGGAGCTGAAGACCAGAGAGAAGTATGTCTACTCTCCTTAGCTGTTGAGAGGGACAGCCACAGGGTGTCTTCTTATGTCAGTAGCCAACTCAGGAGCTCATCTAAAACTGTGTGTATAACATCACCTGTTGGACAGAGAGGGAGGGGCCTGGTGTCCTGCAGCGTTGGAGGCCTTCAGGCAGTGCTGGGGTGGCCTTCAGGAAAGGCCATCACGGTGGAGAGGGGTCTCAGTCCTCAACATGGGCAGTGCAAGCCTGTGATGTGTTTACCTTTGCTGCGATTGTCCTGGGTCAGCTTTGGTTTTCATCCACAGGGATGAAGTTGGAGAAATGGGGATGATAGAGAGGGTGAGGAATCTCAGCATAGTTGGCACATTGCTCTGAAAAACCTTGCTGGGAAGAGGGGTGAGCAGTGCCCTTGGTAGGAGCACAGAAGTTAGTATCGGTGTCATCTTGTCACATCAATTTATTTTTTTTTATTCAAATTATATTTGCTGTGCTGGGGTTGAACCCAGGGCCTTTTTGTGCTGAGCTCTCTTTTGTGATGAGCTGCGTGCAGCCCTGCTCTTTCCCCTGGTGCTGGAAGCATGATCTCGGTTGTATACAGCTGTGTTCTGCACAGTTGGCGCTGACACCCACCTGACCATTGGTGGGTCATTGCATAGGCCTTTGTCTTTGCCTGTGGACCGAAAGCTTTCTCTATGAACTGTCCATTCATTTGAGTCCTTGTGTAAACCACCAGAGAATGTCTGGTTCTAGTTTCTGTGGAATGGATGGAGAAGGAAAATCCATCTGAAATTCATTTGCTGAATATGACCTAGGCTGGTTGCCTGTGTTCCCAGGCTTTTGGTGACAGAGATACCTGGTGGAAGTGGCATTGAGCTGGCTGCCAGAACAGGTGCATGATTGTCCTGGGAGCTCTGTCCACTTGGTGGGAGAGGGAGGGCCAGCTCTCGGTGGATCAGTGGGGGTGGGGCACTGCCTCCTGTGTGTGTGGGTGGGGGCAGAGGGAGGTGGTGGTATGCCACCCCTGTTGTTGCCAACTACCGTTTTTGGATTAAGTCTTCTCAAATTTGCACAAACTCCTAGTGACCCTTAGGTTGAATCCAGGAGTGCACAGACACAGGCTGTGTCTAAGAGATGCACTGTGTGTTCTTTCCAGAGAGACCATGCCAGGGTTCCCATGCCTGTCAAATGGGAGGGGAGTACCAGCCATAATGTTCCTTTCCCAGTGTAGATTTGAGTATAACCATTCCTTTTTCAGTAGCCCATGTTTGCAGCACACAACAATCACATTCTTCAGGGAATGTTGGTCATGTGCCTAACACATTTCAGTGTTTTTGTCCCCCATCATCCCTCGGTCTCTTGGTTCCCCCTTCTAACTGCAGAAGAGCTATCTCCCTGTTTCCCCCATATCTCTTTTATTTTGCTCTTTGTATTTTGGGTTTCTCATATAACAGGAATGATGTGATACTTAAGCTGTGTGTCTGATTTATTTCACTTAAGTTGTGGTCTCAGGATGTGCCCATTTCCCCCAGATGACTGGAGCTCTTCTTTCTGTATAGTGTATAAATAATACATTTTCCTTATCCATTCCTCTGGTATGGACACGCAGGCTGCTTCTTAGATTTAGCTCCTATGAATTGTGCTGATTTAAACATGGAGGTACATAAGTCACCGTAATGTGATTGTCTCTGCAAGTAGAATAGGATTTTTTGTGTTTTTGAGACAGAGTCTCACTACAGTCCAGGCTGGCCTTGAGCTCACTTTGTAGCCCATGGTGGTCTCGAATTCACAACAACCCCACTGCTTCAGCCTCCCAGTTCTGTGATTGCAGGCATGCACCACCACACCTGCCTAGTATAGCAGTTTTAAAGCTCACAAGACTTGCTCAGTGTGATGGGTGAAAGTTTTCTACACTTTTGCAGTGCTAGGTTTGGAATCAGGGCCCTTGTGTGCTGGGCAAGTGCTATACCATTGAGCTTCCCCTCAGCCTCCATGAGATGCAGTTTTAAATTGCATCTCTAGTTTGTGTTTTTATAATTTGATCTTTAAATTTTAAAAAAAATATTTATTTACTTATTTATTATGTATTTGGTACAGGGTCTCTTAGCAGCCCAAACTCATAGTGATCCTCCTGTTTTCAGCCTCCCCAGTGCTGGGATTGCAGGTATGCGCCACCACGCCTGGTCTCCATAAGGGCTCCTAGGGGGCTCTGCACACCTGGGGACTGGGCTAGTGAAGCATGTGGTGCAGGGGACTGAACCCCAGTCCCTGTGCTTGCCTAGGCAGGCATTTAGTCCGCTGAGCTATTTTGCCAGCCCCATTTTTACAATTTGAAATGAATACTTTCCTTTCTAGGCATTACAGTTCTCGGTGAACTGGTGAATATGCCCACCCTTGCTTCTGCTTGTCTGTTTCCTGCCAGTTAGAGCTTTCCCTAAGCTTGAGAATGGACCTTGCATTTAATACAGGTGACTTTTACCTTTGCGACTGTCCTTCGTGTGGCTGATGGGTGTATCTGCTTTTCCTAACAAGCCTGAGATTCTTGGAGGTCCAGGTTTGCAGGAGGTCGCTGGGTATTCTGGCTGAAGAGCTCTGGCATAGGGTGAGGCACAGACCGTGGGCCTTCCCTGCTACCGTGTATGCTTCATTTCCTCTGCTTAAATGTGCTGCTGCCTGGGAGTGGCTTATGTAGATCTTATTGTTGCCTCTTGAGTTTGGAGTGTTTTTACCTTTTGGAAAAGACAAGGTTTTTGCTTGTTTGTGCTAGAGGTAGGACTGGGGCCTCCTGTGTGCTCAGTCCAGGCTCTGCCCCTGGGCCACTGCACCCAGATTTAAGTGAAGACACCTTGTGCCACATCTGCTGGTGACTCAGTCACATTTTGTACAGCGAGTGCCCAGTGGCTGGGGCTTGGCTGGGGCATCATCCCTGACTTTGGCTGGGTCTTCTTTTAGGTCTTGGAGGTGGTTATTGCTTTGGAGCTTGCTTAGAAACAGTTTTTTCTACTACTGTCATCCTGTTGGAAACTATGCTATGTAAGAGACACATTGCCTTATGTCACCCACCCTGGCAGGTGGCACTGATGCCCTTGTAGAGGAGGCATGGTCTGGATGGCTGTGCCCCAGGGGACTTTGCCTCCATGAGCAGCAGAAAGGCCACAGTGCAGTGCACCGTTGCTGTGGTCTGGGAAAGGGGTGAGCAGCGCAGTTGACCAGTTGGTTCCTGGCTGAGCTATGCTCACTGCAAACAGATGCAGCTGGAGCCTGGCCACCTCCTGTCCCCGAGGACACACCTGCCAGGCTTCCTCTGGTCCCCTCCTTGCCAGGTTACCTGGTCCTGGCAGTTCAGAACATGCTTCTGCTGGGCATGGCTGCCCCAGGATGCTGGGACATGACACAGTAGATGGTGCTTTTGTTTCATATAGAGCAAAACTTCACTTGGTGACTCTGGCAGAAGAGAAGCACCACACGGATGTGTCAGTCACCCAGGAGGCAGTGTAAACACAGTGTAAACACAGATCTCAAAGAGCTGAGCATGGTGACACAGACCTATACTGCCAGTGCTCAGGAGGCTGAGGCATCAGGATCGCTGTGAACTCGAGGCCAGCCTAGGCTGTATAGTGAGTTCAGGGCCAGCCTGAACCATGCCATGTGGGAGACCCTGACTCAAGCACATGCTATACTTGAGCATTTCAACCGTGCGCTGAGGTAGGGATTGCTGTGTTGCCTGTGTCCTTCAGAGCTACAGTCAAAGCAGGCCAGTACTCCTTGCTGTGACAGGAACATGAAGGCCCTGTTCCTCCTCCCTCCTGGATTTAGTGGTACAGGGTCCCTCAAGAGGTTGGCCACAGTTCCGGACACAGATGAGGCCGGCTTGGGTGGTGGAGTGGAGTGCCACCTTATGATGATTCACTCAGGTCCTCTGGTCCTGGGAGGAACTTCCCACCTGCCAGTTGAGCCCCGTGGAACATGTCATGGAGATTGGGCTTAGAGAGGATCACTGGGCACAAGGACGCATAGGGATGAAGTATATTAGCAGAGAGCTCTGCTGTGGGGTCCAGGTGCCAGGCATAGGTTAGGGACGATGCCTCAGGCAGGAGCTTGTCTGGAGAGCAGGTCACATTTGTATTGCCAGGTGGGCACAATATGTGGGCTCTGTGGTGAGCCACAGGCTCAGCTTGCCAGGCTCGTGTGTGTCTAAAGTTCTATTGCTAAGGTCTGCAATTCGAGGCTCCCAACCGAGGCCTGGTGAGAAGCTGAGCTGGGATCTATAAATGTGTGGTCCGGTAGAGCCACAGGATTCATGGGCCTCTAGCAAGGTCCACTGGCGCCAGGGGTCAGAGCTGCTGCTGGCTTGCACTCTACCCAGCTGGTATATGAGGGAGTGCTACTGGAAGCCACCAGAAAGACCAGGAGTGGTCTCTGGAGTGGGCTGTTACTAGTGGGTTGCGGAGGCCCCCAACCCTGGGGCCCTGGGGGGGAGCCCCCACTGTACCTCGTCTCCCCAGTGCTTTCCTGCTCTGTTCTTGCATGAATTGGTTTTGCTGTGTGAGCTCTTCTGGACACTGGCATCTTCCCCTCCCATCTGGGACGTAGGTGGGATCAGAGTCTGCTGCTGGGTGGGAAGCACCGATACGTCTCATGAGGTAAGTGAGGACAGGCCACAAGCTCTGGGACTGCCCAGGTCTGTGCTGGGCCCTTGCTATGAAGTGGGCTTCTGCCCATCTCCTTGCTTTCCTTCTAGCCCTGGCCCTGGCCCAGAGGAGCCACCTGGACAAGGCCTGGCTGCCACTGGAGGCTGAGGCAGTGTGGTGTGTGGAGGGTAGCTCCTCACCCTGCCACAGCTCCATCCCACCTCAGAGTCTGTACTTGGGCATGTGCCTAGCTGCGGTGCCATCAGGACAGTGGTGACAAGGCCTCTTGTGGCCATCGTGGAGGTGACCTGGTCCTAACCCTGAGACCTGGCCTGGTGTGTGCAGGAAGGCTGCTGTGTGGGAATGTGATACTTATGGCTCCACAGTCCTGTGTCATGGATGGTGTTGTCATGGGAGCACAGTCCGTCTCTACTGCCAAGGTGAGAGCTGTACTTGCTCTGGGCCCACCATGGCCCCTGGGCTTGGGGCTTGTGCTTTGCACAAGAGGCAGTTCAGGTGCTCACTCTGGGTGGGGAGCAGTTTTTGCAGCATGTTGAAGAATTGAGTAGCTTGTGCTTGATGCCAGCTCCTGTGGGCCTCAGCCCTCAGGCATGACATAGCAAGGCTTGCTGTGCTGCCTGTGTGGGTTATCCTGGCCTCACTGGGGTTGTGACATTAGCCGGCAAGGATGCCATCACATTAGAAACCACAGCAGCTGTCGTTCAACCTGTCCTGGTTTGGTGTGAGGATGTGATCTGAAACATGTGTGGTCCTGAGCACCAGTGGAGACCAGGGTTACAGGTGGAGGGCCCTGCAGGCTGTGTGCTGACGGCCCGTGATGCACTGCTGTCCCCAGCCCTGGCTGTTGCCTGGTGCTCTGTGGTTGCTAGGCAGGGCCCTGGTTCTGCACCCCAGGATTGTTCCTATCCCCTGTGGAGTGTGAGATAGTCCCAGTGAATGTGAACAGATGCTGGTGTGCTGCTCAAAGTGGCCACCTTGGGTCTCTGATTTTATTCTGAGACATGCATTGAAGGGTGGGTGACAGCCAGGGGCAGGTTTCACCTGCACAGCAGCTGCTCCAGCACCGTGGTACTGCTGTTGGGCCCACACCATGGAGGTTGCTGGCACTTGTCTCCCAGGAGCCTAGAGTGGCCCCGGCCCCTGAATCGCCATCCCTGGGGTCTGCTTCTACAAGCGGGGTGATGCTGGATGCCACAGTGCCCTCCATGGGCCTAAGCTCATGGATCCTCTCAGAGGATCTGCAGCTCTGCAGCTCTGGATCCTCTCAGAGCATGCCTCCAAACCCTGACCCTCAGGCCACAGTGCCTCCCAGTACTGTGAAGCAGGCTGCCTCAGGAGCGGCATGTGTTCATCACCCTGTGTGGCCTTCGGCATGGCGGAACCCAGTGCCCTGCCCTGGAAGCTGTAGTGTGGCCCAGAGCCTTGACCTGCTGTGAGCAGAGCCTGCTCCCTTGTGGCTGTCCAGGTGTCTGTATGGTTCCAGCTTTTCTAGGGCCTCTGCCAGGAATGGGATTCAGGGATAGTGATTGTGCATGTCAGGGACAGGCGTGTCAGTCCTGTGCATGGGTGGCTAGGTAACAGCAGTCTATGTCTCATGGCTATAGTCCAGAGCAGCACCCTCTCAAGTGACAAAGAGAGGCTCATTTCGTCATGAAGGCCCCACCCTGTCACCCCACAACCCCATGAAGGTCACCACCTTGGGGTCACACCCAGCGTAAAGATTTGAGGGACAGATATTTCAACCATGGCATGGGCTTCCTACAGGAGGGCCACCTGGACCCCAGGATGTTGGTCAGGGGTGGAAGGTCAGTCTTTCATTGTCACAGCCCTGCAAGGTTGCCTACTACAACAACGCTGGCTTGGCAAAGATTTTTGTGTTATTGTTCTGTGTATGACCTGTGAACTGGAGAACTCTGGGTGGTTTTGTTTTCTAATTTCCTTTCTAGAAAGAAGAGCTTGCATTTCCTTTGTGATTTTGACACCTTGTGTTACAAAAGAGTTGCGTTCTGTACCCTTAACACCCACTGTGGGGTGTGCAGTGATAGGCAGGTGGTAGGCGAGCCCAGAAGCTGGCTGGCCCCTGCTCCGCTGGCTCTTGCCCTGCTATCTTAGGTCCACCCAGGGCCTGGGCTGAGCGTGAGGTGGACATGTGCTCACCACTCAGCCTTGGAGAACAGATCTGTTTCAGGGGTGGTGTAGTCTTTAAATCATACCTTGCAGGGAGTGTTTCTAAGCTGAGGGTGGTTTTGCAATGTCTAGAGGTGATTTTGTCACAGATGTGGGGTGGCTGCTTGTGGTGGAGCCCTAATGCTGTGGTGACCCTTGTGGTAAGGTCAGGTCCAGGCCTCTGCTGGGAAGCTGCCCACAGCCAATGTGGCTGGCTCTCCCTGGAGAAAGTACAGGAAGGAAGGGGCCTGCTAGGGTGCAGGTGCACGGCGGGCTGCATCCTGGGGCCTGGACCAGTGCCTCTGCAGGTTGAGATGCGGCCAGCTCCTTGGTATTGGCTTCTTACATGCAAAGGACAGAAACATATGAGGAACATAATTATGTCGGCCTTCTTGGGAGGTACAGCTGAGGCCATAGGTGTTAAGACATGTTGAGACTGCAGCTCTCTGGCTTTGTGTCATCCTCTTATTTCTTTGTCCCTGTGCTTCCCTGCGACCCCTGCATGTTGTCACCAAACCATGGCTCCAGGTCTGGTCTGAAGCTGCAGACCACATGCACAGGACTTGACTGGCTCAGCCTCCTGGGCCTAGCCTTGGCACTAACTTCCTACCTTGCTTTACCAGCCTTCCTTGCTTGCTTTTCCTCTGGCCTTAACCTCTTGGGTCTTGGCACAGAACACCTGGCTATCAAACTCCCGCCTTGCCCTGCTGTTGGCTCACCACCTGACCTGTTCGCTGGCCTTGCTGCCTGGCTTCCCCACCGTCTAGACTGCAGTTTTGGTCATTAAGCTCTGCCTGAGCCACCTGGCCCCACACACTTGCTCACAGCTCTGCTGTGCTGGCCTCAGCCACCTGCCTGGCCTCACTGTGTTGCTGTTCCTCTGGGCATCATCTCCTGCCTGTGTTCGGATCTTAGCCAGCCCACCTGGACGTGTTCCACCGGGCCTGCCCCGAGGCCACGCCCTGATGACCCAGAGCCCAGTGTGACTTTGTGGACCTTCCTTTACTGGCCTTGTGCACCTTGCCCTGACCTGTGTGACCACACCTTCCTGGCCATACCCTGGGTTTACTGCCTGACTTTAACTCTCCCTGACCTGGTCAGCTGGCCTTCCCTTCTTCTCTATAGTCTTACAGCCATGACATCTCACTCGCCATTATTAACCTGGTCTTGTGCACTTGGTTTTCCCTGGCCCGAGCCTCCTGACCTGCTCGCCTGGTCTTACCACCAGTTGGTGCTCACCCTCTGTTATGAACCTCTTGGCTCATGGAACCAGCCTTACCTGCTTGGCTGTAAACTTCCAGTCTTTCCCCTTGACTACTGCAGGACCTCACTCACCGGGCCTTGTGCCATCATCCATCTTATCATCTGAGGTTGTGACCCTTAGTCTTCTTTCCCTTGTCTTCATTTTCGTCTACCTCATGGTCTTCTCATCCAGCCCCACACTGGGCCTCAGGCACCTGGCCTTGTCGTCTCGCCTCACCTGTCTGCCCTTAACCTCTTGCCCTTACCACCTTTGTGTTATCCTGACTCCTGTTTAACTTTGCTCTCCTGTCCTTACTGGTCCCTAACTCACCCATACTCAGGGTCCTGGTTTTGGCTCAAGAAGGGTGATTGAACCTGTTGGCATGTTGGTCATTGTGGTCTCTTGCCAAATCTTGGCATCCTTAGGTACTGGGCAGCTCTATCTCCTCCTGTCCCTAGCACAGTGGGCTCTGAGCAAGGCCGGGAAGTTGCCAGTGGCCCTGTGGGCTTTGAGTCATGCTCTCTCACGTGTGACCCTCAGCCCCATCTGTGTCACATGGGCAGTGAGCTCTGTCATCCCCTTGCTAGCCCAGTTTGTGTGCTGAGTACATTTCTAGATGCACCCAAAGCTTTCTGGGTGGGCTGGCCACAGGGCCTTCAGGTCTGGGCTTTCGCTGGGGGAGGAGGAAAATGCCAGGTATCCATGAGTGAGGTCCATAGGTGTTCCACTCCTGTGTTAGTATGGCAGCCTTGCACTTAGCACTTTCCATGAGTCTCCCCACTGCCTCAGATCTTTGTAATTGCATGGCTGACGGAACATCCTACGTCAGGTCATCATGGTGTGGCAATAGCCCTCTGTCTGGGAAGTGAGTTAGGGTGCTTGTGCGGGCCAGTGTATTAGCTATGGCCATGGCTCTGTGGACACTCTATTGACCATTGCTGTTGTTCTCTGCAGGCCGGTCTAATTGAAGCCAATGGAGAACTCAAGGTCTTCATAGACCAGAACCTGAGTCCTGGGAAAGGTAAGGATGCCACTCTGGAAATGTGTCTGCTCCTGATTGGAGTTGAGTGTTGTGATCTACTGGTGCAGCCACTGTGGACAAGGGCCACAGGCTGCCCCGCACCTGCACCCCACACCTCTGCTGCCAGGCTGCCCATTCTGTGTGTAGGGTAGGTGGTCAGCCAGTGTAGAACAGTCAAGAAGGCACAGTGGCCACCCGTGCTGCTTGCTGGGACTAGGCTGTCCCAGTGCTGTGCTGCAGAGAGACCCTGGTGGAATTGTGTCCTAGGCTGTGTTTGTGTGCCTCAGCAGTTCTGGGGTCTGACTTTGGCCTCCAGGGATGGGGGAGGATGAGGAGGAGGTCCATTTCTGGGCTCTAGGACTGCACAGCTTGCACTTTTAGACCCACTTTTCAGGGTGCTGTCCTGTAACTGAAGACCTCTTGTGTTCCACCCATCATGTCCTTGTTGTGCCCTGCATGCAGTGGCCTTCTGTGTGCTCTAAAGGACTCTGGCTGCTCTGCTATCCCTAGAATCCTGGCGGGTCCTCAGCACAATGGGGGGATCAGTAGCCCAGGGCTGGGAGTGCTGGAGCAGTTAGCCACTTGACTTCTTGTCATCTGTGAGCTCATCTGTCTTTCCCTTCACAGTGGGGCCCTACAGAGTGACTGCACACTGTGGCTCTGGGCTGTTCATGTGCTGTGCCCGCTGGCCTTCTGCTACACCTGCCTGGCTATGTCTTTGTCCCTGGCTCCTGGAAGCCAGGGAGCCCAGCTGTGTCCCTAACTTGGCCTCCTAAACCAGGTCCAGATGCTTTCTGTCTGTCACTGTCCTCTCTTCACCGTACCCTCCATGAGGGGCAAAGCGGGAGAAGGCCTCAAGCCTCACCCTACCCACATCATCAAGGGTGTGGGGCATTAATGCCTGTCCCCATGGCAGGGCCTCTCCAAGTGTCCCAGGGTGGCTGTGTGTACAGAACCCCTAGGCTGAGGGGGCACTTGGTCTTTCAGTGTTGGCAGCATTCTTAGCCTGCCTGAGAGGAACAGGGCTCTGTGTCTCCTCCTGAATATCAAAATTTTCACAAACTTAGGCAGGATACTTCCTACGCAGGGATAAAACAGTTAAATGATTCGGAGGAGTGCTATGATATGATACAATGTGATGTGATGTGATGTGATATGAATGATATGCTATGATATGACATGATCTTATCCCTCAGATAAATCATTCTATTAAAGTGCACAGCTTCGTTTCCTTGGGCATGTGTGATGATGCCTCTCTCCGGGGGTTGTTTAATTTCTGTCCTTGTTTACCGGGGATAAGCATTCTTGCCATGTGCAGGCTCTGATTTCTCCATCCTTGAGCACTCACCTGTGTGCAGGTCCATGCTAAGTTCAGCCATGAGCCAGGCTGGGTGGGAGGGCCAGGACCTGCCATGCAGTTCGGATTCATGTTAAGTCCAGCTGTGATATGGGGCCAGATGGAGGGTCAGGATCAGGGCACAGTTCAAATCCATCCCAAACCCAGCTTTGTGCTGGGGCCAGACAGCACAGTCAAGCCGTGTGTGTGTGTGTGTGTGTGTGTGTGTGTCCTCCTGTAGGTGGGATTTTTGTGTGGGCTCTGGGCCGGGTTTTCTTGCTGCTCCTGCTGCATCTGTGTCTCTGGCCCTGCTTGGCTTCAGTGGTTGTGCCCCATGTAAGCTTGGAGTTGGCCCTTTCTGTCTTGGCTGCTGGTCTCCAAGTGCTTGCTCAGACTGCTCAGTGTTGGTGTGGTCCTCGATGCCATTCCCATCACAGCCAGATACTCTAGACTCACTGTGGCCCAGGTTGGACACCAGTACTGGAAAGAGTGCAGAGTAAGGTCTCTCAGCTGTACCTGCCTTCTCTACATAGGGGAGTGCTCTGTTGGCCTATCATGAATCTTCTGGAGAATTCCTGTAACAGGTGGACTGTTCATCTGTTGAGGGCGGAGTCCTGACGGGCCATCCTATAGGGGGAACCAGGGTTTCACAGAGCCTGCTCTGTGGACATGATGGCCCAGAGAGGACACTGCAAGATCCAGGACCATGTATTCCTAATCAGAAGTGAGGGCCTCTTTGTTGGTCCTGCATAGGACAGTGCTTCTTTTGCCTTGAGGGACACACTTGCTGGTGTGTCGTGGCTGCCAGTGTGCCTGCTGCTTCACTCGCTGCCTGCGTCATTTGTTGGCACCTCATAGTGGAAAGGCCAGGGCTTCCTCTGGGCCATCCCCAGTGGGACATCCCTTTTTTTCTTGATTGTGGAGCTGAGGGTAGAAGCCAGCTGCACTTATGCTGGGTAAAGTTCACAACAGAGCTCATGACCCTAGCATGTCCTGTGAATGTCACCCACATGTGATACCGTGGGTGGCATTGCTCAGTGAACTGGCCCTGGCTCCTGCCTCACAGCCCAGGTGTTGTTGGAGTGTTTTAGCATGGAAGCTATAGAGTCTGCCCTGCTGTGGGAGGGCGTGGCGGGGGAGGACAGAGTCAAGGAAGACGGGCAGAGCATGGGCTATCCCTGCAATCACCCTCAGCCAGACATGTCCTGTGTCTGTCAGGGGATTCATGGAGCAGAGTCTGGAGCACACACAGTCTGACTAACTGTGTGACTGGGATGGAAGTGGGTGGTAGCTCCTGTCCGGTCATGCAGTGAACCTGGACTGTTAGCCCCACTGAGTCCTCTGTCCCCCAACACTGTGCCAAGTCGAAGCCTCTGGCATTGCGTCATCTCCTGCTGCTGCTCAGAAGGTTATCTCCTGTCCCCCTGTATGTCAGCATCCTCCAGGGCAGCCTTGAGTGATGTGTGGATATGGCATGGCTGGCGTCTGCTGGGAAATAGTAGACACTGGCATCTTGAGGCTGAGAGGCCTTCAGGAAACCTTGGGTTTGCTTTCAAAGCCCTCAGCCAGCTGGATGCAGCTGTGCTATGCAGTTGCTTCCCAAGTGGCTTGCCATTGTGGCTTTGTCAGTGGATGTAAAAAAGTACATCCCACTGAGCCTCAGAGCTCCTCCGCTTACAGGAAGTACACCAGGCTGACCTTGCCTCAGAACCCGAGAAGAGCGCAGTGCAGTGGATGAACAGTGAGTTTCATGTGATGTGGTATCCTGGATGGATAGTCACTTGGTAACAGGCTAGTGTGAGTGCTGGTGTCCACTGTGTGTGGCCATGTACTTGTGGCCTCTTGGTGAGTGCCTAGGTGGAGAACTGCTGGTCCTAGACTGTTCACCGTGAGTGCGATGGCTTGAGGTGCTCTGCATCCTCACAGAACTACATGTGCCAGACCTCAGCTTTGCCCAGCTTCTTTCTGGGCTGTGGAGGTGGCAGGGTTTTGCCCAGGTCATTGGTCACCTTACTGTCTCGGGGCAAGGGTAAGTACAAAGGATGTCCATTGAGCGAAATCATGCAGACACAGAAAGAGAAGCACTTTATGATCTCATTTCTATGTGGAATCTAAAAAAACCATCAAATACACAGAAACGGAGAAGAGAGCTGCTCACGAGCTCCAGGGAGAGACAGCAGACTGGCCCGGCAGCACTGACCCCAGCAGATGCCAGGGGCTGTGGTAAACTATAAAAGCAGTGGTATTTTCCTCTGAAAGTGACCACTTGCACAAGGCAGGCTGGAGCTGGGGAGGAAGTCTAGGGCAGCACCCGCGTATCTGAGAGTTTCACTTGGAGCCATCGTGGGTAAGGATTAATCATTTGCACAGAGCAGCTGCTAAGAAGTTGTACTCCAGGCTTTCGGGTGGCACCTGCCACAGCACTGGATGCGAGATGGCTATAGGAGATGGCCACAGAGTGAGAGTGTGTTGGACATAGACTCTCTTTGAAGTTTAAGTTTGGCTAGGAGGAGCACCAAGGTCCTGTCCTATGGTGGGAAGGGAGGCCGGCTGTATGTGGTTTTTAGAAGTGACTGGATCTGGAAATGCTGCTATTAAGTCTAGAAGACTGATTGAACCCCTCTACTCTGCTAGCTCCATCGGGAACAGAGACAGACTGACTTTTCAGTCTGCCAGTGTGAATGAGGACATGCCTCCACTTGGACAAGTGCCACAGCCTGGGGAGTGTGGGCAGAGAGACCGTCGTGGTGCGGCTGGGACACCTTGTCAGTGCACAGGCTTGCAGAGCTAGACAGAGAAATCTGACTTAGGGTCCAACACTGACATCCAGATATTGAGCACGGAAACCAAATAGGTGTTAGTAGGGACTTACTGCCCATCTCCCTTACCTGCTGAATTTTGAGACTGCAGACCCAGGGAAGAGAAGATCCATGCCAAATCACGTGGCAGGCTTTTTGGACTCATCCGTCCTCCTCCTCCCTTCCTTCCTAGTCCTCTTCCTCCTCTGGTCTCCCTTCTTTCCCTCCTGTCAGTTCCTTGGGGCCTGATGTTTTATTTCCTCTTCTAATTTTTTTCTTTTTATTTTGCTTCCTTTTTCTTATTTGTTATGTTTCTGTTACTTTTATTCAAGTCTATTAATGCTCTCTTACTCCATAGTAGGATCCTTTATCTCACTTCTCTTTTCATGTTTCCTTCCTTGATTTTTCAAACTTTACTTCTTTCATTTTCCTTTTCCCTACTCTATCTTTACTAGTGTACCAATTAAGCTCTGTTTTTTTTTTTTTTTGTGGGACCGGGGTTCAAACTCATGACCTTGCACTTGCCAGGCAGGCACTTGTGCCATGGAGCTATCTCCCCAGCCCCCCAATTAAGCTCTATTAATCTTTAGCTTTTTAGTTAATTCTTGCTATTACTGTTGAGTTCTTTTCTATTGTTGGAAACATAGTTGTTGATTTACTGTGTATCAGTATTGGTTTGTCTTTGTGTTTATACTATAGACCTTTTTTCTGTGGTTAAGCATAGTATTATTATTGTTATTGTTATTATTATTTAAGACTGGGTTTCACTCTGTAGTTTAGACTGACCTTGAGCTCACTTTGTAGCCTAGGCTGGCCTCTAACTTGTGGTGATCCTACTGCCCCAGCCTCCTAAGTGCTGGGATTATAGGCGTGTGCCACCAGGTCTGGCTATTATTCATTCTTGTTACATCAACATCTAGTTTGTCTTTGACTGTATTATTGTTGATTTTATTGCTGTAGCCAGGGTGGCATAGTTGCTATTAACTGATTTTTCTGTGTATGCCAGTATGTCACACGGCAAAAAAATGCCTCCTAAAACCCCAAATCCCCCAAAGCTTATCCATGGGGCATCAGTGGACAGGAAATCAAAACCTACACAGCTGAATTATATAAATGATAAAGGAGATTTTACAAAAACCAATAACATGGCGTTTGGTGAGTTCAAGGAAGTATAGCCAAACAGGTAATAGACTTAACAAACAAAATGAATACAGAGGGCTGGCGAGATGGTTCAGTGGTCTAAAGCACCTGCTTAGGAAAGCTCAGGCAACTGCAGGGACTGCGGTTCGATCTCCGGCACCACATGCTGTGCCAGCCCCACCACCAGGGCAGGCTGAGCCAGCCATAACATAAATAAATAAACAAACAAATTAAAAAAAATGAATACAGAATGTACAATAGGTATTATAAAATGAGGGGAAAAAACCTTCAAAAGGAAAGAGAAACTGGAATGAGGGAATGGACAAAAGAAGGAAAAAGTGAAAAGAAAAAACATATAAAAAAGGAAGGTAGCTCAGTGGCACAAGTGCCTGCCTGGCAAGTGAAGGTCCTGAATTCGATTCCCGTTACAAAAAAAAAAAAGAAGATATACTACTAATTCCTCTCAGTTCATTGAAAAGAAAAGTTTGTGCTAGTATTGTTTAGACAATTAAATGCTGATATCTTGTACTCGGAGTAATTAATTTAAAGATAACAGTAAGTGGGGTGGGGAGATAGTTTGATGGTCTAAGTACCTGCCTGGCAAGCACAAAGACTTGGATTTGATCCCAAATACCATGTGCCATGTCATCCCCAGAACCCCGGGCACGCTGTGCTGGCCACTGAAACCAAGCGTGGCAGTGCATGCCTGTAATCCCAGTGCTGGGGAAGCTGAGATAGAAGGATCACTATGAGTCTGAGCAGTGCAGTTGAGACCCTGTACTAAATAAATAAGTAAAAAATTTAAAAAAAATAATAACAAGCAGTGTATTAACCACCACTACTCTGTTTTGAAATTTGTTTTTTCTCTTTAAAAAAATTATCAGTTGAGTTTGCAGAAAACACTAATGAAAAGCTAGTCGAGCTAAACAAAATGATACAAAACAATAAATGACCACTTTAGCAAAGAATTGGAGTTAATGCAAAGGTAACAGACAGAAACTCAGGAGATTAAAAATTCTCTTAAAAGTATGGGGATTTGGAGTGACCACTGTGAGTACAATATCAGAACTGGAGTATTCAGAGATACTGTAAAAACAAAAAGAGAACATGAAAGGTGGATCTGACAGCTGCTGGGTGGTACTGAAAAGATTAAGGTTGATTAGAGTTGGGACAAATCAGAAGTTAGCACAAATGCCATAAAAATAAGTGATAAAAATAGCAGAAAATGTACAAATGTGGGGAAAGGATGTACACATAAATAAGGCATGTAGAGTCCCAAATAGGCTTAATTGGAAAAGTCTTTATTTCACAAGACATTATAATCAAAATCCCAGAAGTCCAGCACAAGGATAGAATCTTGATAGAATGAAGCAATGAATTACTTATAAAGATACATCTACTTGAATTCAGCAGACTTCTCAAAATAAATATCAAAGACTAGGAAAGTCTGAAGAGTTTCAAGTCCTAGAAGAAAACAACTTCCAACCCAGACTGATATGTCTTGCAGAACTGTTGTTGAAAATAGATGGGTAAACAAGGTCTTTCCATGACAAAGAGCATCTTAGGAAATCATGACCTTCAAACTGGCACTCTGAAAAATTTTAGAAAGAAATAATAGAACCAAAAATGCTAAAAGCTCTAAAACAGTGAGTATACCAGAGAAGGAGATGACTACAGGTGAGCAAAATCAAAAACAGGAAAACCGTGCAATGACAAAAAGTGATCCGTACCTTTGAATACTAACTCTCAGTGTGAATGGTCTCCATTCTTCAATTAAAAGGTTGAATTTGGTAGAATGGGTCAGAAAACAAAATCCAATAGTTTTCTCTGTACAAGAAGGGCTTTTAACCCCAAAAGAAATTCATGGACTAAATGTTAAAGGATAAAAAACAGTATTCCATGCAATGGGGACCTGAAAACACACAGGAGAAGCTATCCTATTGTTAGACAAAGAGGACTTCTGAAGTGATCAGAAGAGGTGACTACATATTGATTAAGGGAAAAATTCAACAGGAAGAAATACTAATTGTAAACGTAAGTGCCCTAAACATTGGCACACCCAAGTAAAGCCAAGTAAATAAAGCCAATGCTATTGGACATAAAAGATGAGGTAAACATCAACATGATTATAGTGGAGGAATCTTAATATCCCACTGTCACAAGGAAATTAACTAGGTGAAAAAAAATCCATAATGAAAAAGCAGGATTGAACCAAACCTTTATACAAATGGATTTATCATGTTCATGATGAAGCTATAATTCTTGTGTCTTGCTGCTGGCTGACTGATTTAAATGTATTACTTTCCTGCCAGCTTGAACCACTGATGGCTTAAACTGGTGGAAACATGTTAATAGAAAGCTACAGTGTTCTACCCAATGACAGTAGAGTACACATTCTTAGCAGTGCGTGGAACTTTCTCCAAAATACTAGCCCATAAAGCATGCTTGAGTAAATGCAAAAGAATCAAAATTATCTCATGAATATGTCAAGTCATACTGTAATGAAAATAGAAATCAATGGAAAAAGAAACCATAAATATAATACACACAGGTGGAAATTAAACAATACATTCCTGAATAATGAATGAGTCACAGAGGAAGTCAAGAAAGAAATTAGTTTCTAGAATCAAATGATAATACCACGGGCCAGTGAGATAGCTCAGTGGTCTAAAGCACCTGCTTAGGAAAGTTTAGGCAACTGCAGGGACCGCGGTTTGATCCCTGGCACCACATGCTGTGCCAGCCCCACCCCCAGGGCAGGCTGAGCCAGCCATAACATGAATGAGTGAATAAATAAATAAATAATTAAAATGATAATACCAGTGCAATGTACCACAACCTATGAGACAGCGTGAAAGCAGTCCTAAGAGAGAAGTGTACAACTTCAGATAGAGTGAGCATAAATAAATTATCCAATGAAAAATAAATAACTCAGTGATGCACCTTAAGGTCCTAGAAAAATAACAGTCCAGATCCAAAGCTAGTATGGAAAGAAGGAAATTTTAAAGATCACAGAACAAATTAATGAAAATAAGACTACAGCACATATCACACATGCACAATAAGTCAAAGAATTGGCTCTTTGAAAGAACAAAATAGACAAAACGTTATCCAGTCTTACTAATAAAATCCAAATTAGTGCAATTAAAAATGAAAAAGGTGAAATCAAATAAGTACCACTACTTTGAAAAACTATATCTCAATAAATTAGAGAATCCAGAAGAAATAGATTTCTAGATATATGTGAATTGTCAAAACTGAACCAAGAAGATATAAAAACCCTAAGTAAGCTTTAAGGTAATGAAATTGGCTTAAGGAAACCAGCAACTTTGAAGTAAGCCATAAGTAAGGTAACTTTTAAGTGAACCACAGCAGGTGTTGTAATTGAAGCAGTAACTTAAGAAGCTTAGCAACTGAGAAAAGCTCAGGGCCCAGTGGATTTACCACTGAATTCTACAAGAAGTTCAGGGAACATCTAACACCAATATACCTCAAAATTTTTTTAATGAAATTGAAAGGGAAGGAGTACTCGCAAAGCCTTTTCTGGGAGCTAGCATTACTGTTCTTCCAAAACCATAAAAGGACCTAGCCAAAAGAGAGAACTACTGGCCAATCCTTTAATGAACATAAATGCAAAACTCTTCGCCAAGACCCTGGCAGGCAATGCACCAAGTTATCAGAAAGCTCATATATCCTGTCCAGGTAGGCTTCACCCCAGAATGCAGAGATGGCTCAACATATGTAGATCAGTACATCACATAAAGAGAAACAAGGACAAAAATCACATATCATCTCAGTAGCTGTAGAAATCCTTTTTAATAGCAAAATCCAACATTCATTCATGATGCAAACCCTGAAGAAAATAGGTATAGAGGGGCCTTACTTCAATTTGATAGAAGCCATTTGTGATAAACATTAGAATGAAGAAACACTGAAAACTTTCTTTCTAAAATCAGGAATAGAACAAGAAAATCCCCATAGTCAGAATATTAGCCAGAGCAGGCAAAAGGCAGCAGTGAAAGGGATACATATAGAAAAGCAAAAATTATTACTTGCTGGTGACATGATCCTCTACATAGAAGAACCAAAAAATTTCTACCAAAGAGTCAGAGTTAATGGCCAAATTCAACAGTGTAGGAGGATACAAATTAAGCATTCAAAAATCAGTATCGAACTGGGCATGGTGCACATGCCTATAATGTCAGCAGTCAGGAGGCTGAATCAGGAGGATCACTGTGAGTTCAAGGCCATCCTAGGCTGCACAATGAAACCCTGTCTCAAAAGGAAAAAAAAAATAGTGTTCCTCTACCTCATTAATGAACTCACTGAAAGAAATTAGAAAATGAGACCATTCACAGTAGTACCAAGAAAAAGGAAATACATAGGAATTAACCTCACCAAAGAAGTAATAGACCTCTTCAATGAGAATTACAGTCATCTGAAAAGGAGCTCAAAAAGGATTTCAGAAAATGGAAAGATAACCTGCTTATCCTTCTGATAAGCAGAACCAATATTGTCGGAATGACCACACTTCCAAACTTTTAAGAAGATTTAATGCAATTCCAGTCAAAATACCAACAGCGGACTGGAGAGATAGGTTGGTGGTCTAAGCACCTGCCTGGCAAATGCAAGGACCCAGGTTCCATCCCTGGTACTGCATGCTGTGCTGCCCTAGAACCCTGGTCAGGCTGAGCTGGCCCCTAAAATGGGGTGTGGTACACATCTGTAATCCCAGCGCTGGGGCAGCTGAGACAGGAGAGTCAGTACAAGTCTGAGCTGCATAGCAAGACCCTGTACTAAATAAATAAATGTTTTTTAAAATTAAAAAAGATATATCAATAGCACCATCATGGTACTAGAGAAAACAATCCCAAATTTCATATGCAACCAGAAGAGACCAGAGAAGAACGGAAGTAATCCTGAGCAACAGGAAAAAGGCAGGAGGCATCAATCCCAGATGTTAAGCTGTGTTACATGGTGACAGAGGTAAAAATTGTGTGTGTTATAGTAGACAGAATGGAGACAGACCTGACTCCCGGTGGCCCCTGCTTGCTGTCCCTGCAGTTTTCCTCAGGGCATGCTGAGTACCTTAAACATACTTTAAGAAACTAGGATATTAGCCTTTGCATTTTTAAAAACTTAGTTTAAGAAAATACTAAGCCATATGATTTTATAATTTGGTATCTTAAGTTGTAGATATGAACGGGATATGATTAGCAACTGTAAAGCATGAATAATTAGAATATTTCACTTTGCTAAAGGATTGCAGCAGACTGTTCATAAAGCTGTATTTGAAACCTTCCTTTAATTTCTTAGAATATGCTTCTTTTTTTTTTTTTTAGAATATACTTATACTACAGTCACACTAGGGAACTGGCACGTGCATGCATGGTGCTGTGTAGCTCTTTTGAAAAGACTTTTCAGTAGCGTCTGCTGTTCAAAGAGTGATGTTCCTAGTGAATCTGCTCCTGGCTGCGTCACGACTTGCTGGCCTGGTCACAGATGCTTCCTTAGAACAGTAGCGTGTGGCACTTGACCAGCATTGCTTTATATGTGTCAAATTAGAACAGAGGGAAATGCCACTTTACTGAGCCGAAGGTAGCAGGGCTGCTAGTATCCGACTAGAGCAGTGGGGATGTTGGACACAGCCTGGTGCGTGTGACGCAGGGTGGGAGCTGACGGAGGGATGGGCTGAGAGCTGAGCTCCTGGGGTGTCTCCCACAGAGCAGTTCAGGAAGTGTCGCTCTCCTGAAGCTTTCATGTTTAGGCTCATTCACAGAGTAGCGTGGCCCAGACCTGTGCCCTTGTATTGTAGGTGTGGTGTCCCTGGTGGCCGTCCACCCATCCACGGTGAACACGCTCGGGAAGCAGCTCCTGCCCAAAACCTTCGGACAGTCCAATGTCAACATCACACAGCAAGTGGTAAGGCGGAGGGTGAGCCTGGGCGGGAGGTGCGCGTGCGCCTGTCAGGCCAGATTTAGGAGTGTGAACAGTGGCCAGGGTTGCTGACGGCCCTCAGTGGACACCAGTGGGGTCGACAACGTCCTGTGGGGATGCTCACCAGGCTGCTGATGTCCTGCGGTGGGCTTACTGGTTCAGGGCGCTTGTCCCCTCTGTGACTGGGCAGAGGGTACCAAGTGTGTTGGGTGTGCCAGGCATCCCTGGCAGGTGTAGCGTGGACTGTGACCAAAGCCCGAGCAGCTTCCTACCCAGACCTTTGTGCCTGCACTGTCCTCAGTGCTGGATAGCAAGGCCACTCTGTAGTATTAGCACCTGACCTCCTCATAGTCGCTGTCCTGGGCGTAGGAGCCAGCACCTTCCTCCGGTCACAGGTTAGGGGTCAGGGGAGAAGATGTGGAGTTGGGCCGGTCTTGCAGCAGGACCTCTGCCTGCTGGGCTGCCGATCTTCTTGGGCCCACAGGTGCTGAGCCTTCCTGGCAGCCTGGTCTGCAGGCTTTGCTCCGGGGACCCACCCAGCCCCAGGCCTCAGCGATATCCATGTCTCTTGGCCCCGGCCACATCCTACTCCTCCTACAATGCTCCCACCTTCCCAGCTCTCATCCTGCTATCCTCAGAGGGCAGCCACCCCCCCCCACCAAGACCCCTATTTGGTGTAAGAGGCATGGCCCTAGCATACAGTTACGCAGGTCTCCACAGCCTCCTACGGGTACCTAGTCCCCAGAAGCAGTCCTGGGTGGGTTGTCTGCTGCTCTGTTCTGGTTGACTTCTGTGTACCCCATTTCTTCAGAAAAAAGATGATGCCTGCATATTTGACCCCTCATACCTTTTCTGTTGAATTTTCTGCTCTTAGTACCATTGGATAAAGCTGAAAAGCCCAGTTTTGTTCTGCCTCACCACTTCTCTAGCTTGATGGGACTGGTACCATGTCTTGCGTGAGCAGAATTCAGCTCCTCCATCACAGCAGTGGCTCCCTCTTGTCTGTCGTGGGTGGAGGCATGCCCATGAGCAGGTGGCAGAGGCAGGGGGCTTCCTCATGTGAAGGCGAGATCCCTGGCCAAGCTGAGCTTTGTGGCTAGAGCTGGTGGCTGTTCTCCCGAGCTATGAACAGCACCCACGTGAAGTAAGCTTCTGTGTCACAGGTGACCTGGACCTTTTTGTAACCAAAGGTTTAGAAAGGCACCCTGGCTATTCTGATGTGGGCAGCGAGGCCCTTCCCTGTTCAAGGTGATGGGCATGGGTGGGCACTGGGTCCTGTGCCATCCTAGTGAGGCCCAGGAGGAGAGAGCATGAGCAGGGTGCCCTCGTGGGGCAGCCCTTTGCCAGAGGAAAAGCTGGGGGAGGGACACTCCCTGTCCTGGATGGCTTCACCCGTGACCTCCCTGTTGGGTACCTGGCCTTTTCCTGCTTTTTTGGCTATCATGTAAGTGGAATCATAGTGTCCACTGAGACAGTCTGGATTGCAACTTTTAGAGTATATGGTGTGGAGGTACAGTCTCGGGAAGAGATGCTCTGGTACCCCGTTCCAGTAGAGTGTGCTCAGTGGTGAGTGCCCCCCCCCCACCCTAGTGCCTTAGAACCACATGTCTCTTGGGTGCTGGTACAGCCAGCTGCGTGGAGGAGGGATCTCTGTGAGGGTGCAGGTCAGCAGGACAGGGTCTGAGCTGCTGCCTCCCCTCCTGAGCTAGCTTTTCCCGGCAGCAAGGCAGGAGAGAGGGGCTTCCATGACCCGGTCACTTCCCCTGTGCCTCCATGGGGAGTGGAGACCAAGCTGACTCCACCCCCATGGGAAGCAGTCTTTGCTTCTGAGGGTCCCAGCCCTCCCTGTGTGAGGTGTGAATGGAATCCATGTGAATGATTCCTGCCTCCTGCCACCCTGGGCGGCTCTTGGGGTGCTCGGCCCTAACCATTGTGCTGTGGTGCCCATGCTGGGCAGAAGAGGGTGCGCTGGCGTGGGGAAGTATCTCCTATGATGTCCACTAACTGTTCCGTGTCCTGTCCTTGAGCTGTGGGGCAGCCGTGCTGTTCTGGGCAGCTGTCTGGAGTCTGGTAGTATGGGTCATGAGTGTGGCTGCTTTGGGCAGGGTAGATAGTATCCTAGCCTATCCCTCACAGGGGATACCTGGACAGCAGCAAGAATGGGAGGGGAGATGTTTCCCATGGTGCCCATCCTAGCTGCACAGTGTGGGCTGGGGAGCTGGCTATACAGGGCCTCCTGTGCCTAAGGTCAGGGAAGCATGGGGCTTTGTCCTTCTGGTCCCCCTGCAGGCTCTTGGGGGAGGTTAATATCGCATCCCAGTGATGCCGTGGTGGTGCTTACCCATCTGGTTGTATGCGGGTGTGGCTGGCAGCTTTGCCTGTGTGAGCCGGAGGCCCCAGCCTGAGTCTTCTGGGAGCTAGGTTGAGCTCGGGCCTGGGTGGCCTGGCCTTGGCAGTCCCCTCGAACCACACAGCTACAAACTTCACAAGGTCTGTGTTCTGCCATGACCAAATGTACCTCACATCCTCCAAACCGAGCAGAACTTCCTGTAGTGTTTTCTGACTCCAAGAGATGTGTCTCTCGTTGCTTTTGCTTTGACAGTTTTGCTAATTTGACTTGGCAGCCAGTTCTAGACAGTGGCCACAGCCCAAGTCCAGCTCACAACCCAGAGCCTCCATGGATCCGGCAGCCAAGCACATGACTTCAGTCCCCGAACTGAAATAGTTCTGTTCCCCTGTGGCATGTGACAGCTGAAACACTTGATAGTGAACTGAACACAGGGAGTTTACCAAGAGAAGTCAGTAAGATGGGCCTGTAGCAAGGCCTTGGAGATGACATTGAGGCCGTAACTGGTGCACCAGGGTGTGTCTGTGTCCCCTGTGCTGCAGGAGGTGGACATCTCACTGTGTAGTCCCTGTTGGACTTGGGCTCACTAGCCCGGCTCATCTGTCTTATTAAAAAGTACAAGCCCAAGAGGAGAACTAGAAACATGTGTAAGTGCCCACTGTTAAATCTGACTGCCACCAAGTCTCCACGCAGTGTGAGCTCTGCCATCTCTGGTCTCACCTGGATGGCGGTAGTGTTCATACTGAGAAGATAGTGCTGGCTCAGAACCGTAGGGCAGAGGCAGCCACCTCAGACGTCGTCACTGCTGTCCTGCCTTGTGGTGGCTGTAGTCAGAGCAGGTGACAAAAGTCAGCGTCCAGGCGCGAGAGGTTCCTGACTCCCTGACCTGAGCTGTCCCCTGCTACAGGTGATTGGCACACCCCAGCGGCCAGCAGCAGCCAGCACGATCGTGGTTGGGAGCCCACATACCCCAAGTACACACTTCGTGTCCCAAAGCCAGCCCTCTGAGTCCTCGCCGTGGTCTGCTGGGTGAGTGCCCCCCATGGCCCTTGAGCCTGCCTGGAGGGTCACCCTCTGTAAAGTCCCATAGTGGGGAGCCTGGGCTCCTGACCCTCCTGCCTGGTTGCATGTGAAGGCCCAAGCTGGCTGGGAGCAGAGGCAGCATGCACCCTCCATCTGGAGGGCCAGAAGTTCCAGGCCCTGGAGAGAAGGAAGTCGCTTCACCTGTACATATCCCCCCGCCCCCATGTGCACATTGCCTGCTGTCTGTGTGGTATGCTGTGGGCAGAATCTCTGCCATCCTGGGTGTGGCCTGTGCTGCTGGGCTATGCCCCGTGGATGGCCCCCCACCCAGGCTGTACTGCCGTAGCACTTCCAGCATCTGAGCCCAGAAATAATTCTCTGGAGAGTCAGTTGAGTCTTGCCTCGGAAACTCAAACACAGCTGTGAGATAGGGGCTGCTGAAGGTCTGTGGCAAAACCACCTGTGCCTAAAGTACAGCTGTCAGTGGTGAGGGCCCATTGCTCTCCATGTGATGACATGCCAGGAGTGCCTCCTGTACCACATGTGCTGGTGCTGTGCACCTATAACTCTAGGAAAGTCAGCCAAGCACATGCTACACATCGCAATGTCTTCACGATGAGCCCTGAAAATCCCTCAGTTACATTAAAATCTATGGCAGTCTGGACATCATCTCCAGGAGGATGTTGCTCTGCGTGTGGGCATAATTGGACACCAAGATATGATGCCCTCTGCCTTGCTGTGTCCTCATGTGCTGAGGTGGAGCCATCCGGAGGCTCTGGGATCACTGGGCTGCGGAGCCTGTGGAACCTGGGGCAGGGCTGACCCTGGGCATCCATCTGTCTCTTCGTCTGCAGGAAGCGGAACAGGAAGGGTGAGAAGCACGGCAAGGGCCTGCGGCACTTCTCCATGAAGGTGTGCGAGAAGGTGCAGCGCAAGGGCACCACCTCCTATAACGAGGTGGCTGACGAGCTGGTGGCAGAGTTCAGTGCTGCCGACAACCACATCTTGCCCAACGAGTCCGTGAGTGCAGGGCAGGTGCAGAGGGTCCTGGGGCGGCATGGGGGCAGGTGGCCACAGCACAGCTGCAAGCAGTGTTCCTAGAGGGGCCCCCATGGTCTCCCAGGAATGCACTCAGAGCTAGGATATGCACAACAGTCGGTGATAGGGCTCAGGTCGCTTGGAAGGTCTTTGCTGTCTCTCAGGCTTATGATCAGAAGAACATACGGCGGCGAGTCTATGATGCCTTAAATGTACTGATGGCCATGAACATCATCTCTAAGGAGAAGAAGGAGATCAAGTGGATTGGCCTACCCACTAACTCGGCTCAGGAATGCCAGAACCTCGAGGTGCACCTTAACTTCCCTTTTGCATTACGGGCATCATGCTATCCTAATCCTGGGAGGGTCTTAGTAGTTGCTCTGTGGTGTGCGTGCTGGAGCCCACGTGCCTCTGCTCCCTGCCGATTGAGCTCTGAGCTTAAATGGAGCTTAGCTCCCGGCCTTCCTTTGTGGGATTTAAAAAACACTGCAGCCACATCAGCACAGGGACAGTGGGTGGAGCACCTCTGGAGTAGCAGGACCTGGCATCCTTAGCTGAGCTTGTAGTGCCCCATGCCAACCGCAGCGACGGCCCCCTGTGTGTGCTGCAGGTGGAGAGGCAGCGGCGGCTGGAGCGAATCAAGCAGAAGCAGGCCCAGCTCCAGGAGCTCATCCTGCAGGTGGGCACTGGGGGGCGTTGTGAGCACAGCCTCTGTGCTGGAGTGTGCAGGCAAGAGTGGATGCGTGAGTGAGCAGATATGAGCAGGCATGTGCAGGCATCAGCAAGTGTGAGGGAACAGGCATGGTGTGAGCAGGTGTGCAAATGCACAGTCGGGGCTGTGTAGGTGTGAGCAGGTGTGCACATATAGGCGCATGCATGTGAGTGTGCTCAGGTCTGGGTGGCAGCGTCCCTGGGGCCTGCACTTGCAGGTACCCCTAACAGTCACTGGTTGGGGACAGCACAGATTTTGGGGCTCATGTGTCTAGACCATGTGGCCATAGCTGGGCTTCTCTGCAGACACCCAAGGGTCCCATCTTGGCTCAGGCACCAGTGTGGATGATGTGCACGTGAAGCTTGCTGCAAGGTGGTGTTGAGGAGGAACCTGGGAGCCCTGGGTCCCAGCCTGGTCCTCACAGGCAGGGAGGAGGGGCTGAGGGGCCGCTACCTGATACCTAGCGTTTTGCCCTTATCACTTGTTCTTCCCATGGCACCCAGCCTGTGCAGTGTGTCCACTGTGGGCCCTGGGTCCTTTTCTGGATGGGCCCCCATAGCATCTCATTCTGGGAAGAGGCCATCACCCTGGCCTTTGGGGAACGGGGCTAGATCCCTCTGTGGTGTGGTCACATGGGGAGCCCCAAGGGCCTGTGTGCCCACCTCCTGCCACTCTTGCTGTAAGCCAGGAGGGTAGGGCATAGTGCTGGTGACAGTTGCTACACAGGTTGGCTGTTCCCTCTTTGCAGCAAATTGCCTTTAAGAACTTGGTGCAGAGAAACAGGCAGGTAGAGCAGCAGGCCCGTCGGCCACCACCGCCCAACTCCGTCATCCACCTGCCCTTCATCATTGTCAACACCAGCAGGAAGACTGTCATCGACTGCAGCATCTCCAACGACAAGTGTGTCATGGTGGTGCATGGGGAGAGTTCTCGGGGCTCATTGCTGGCATGGTATAGTGATAGCGTGACTGTTCCCTACAGTGCTGTGGCCTGGCAGGTGCCACATATGAGGCTTCCTGGCACACACCTGCCTGGGTGTGTTGCCCAGTGCCATTCCCTGGCTCCCATCCTTGGTCTGTGAGCCTGTGGGCTCTGGGTGGGCACAGCGAGTGAGGGACTTCACTTGAGGCCTGGCTTTGTGGCCACATCCATCTTTTAGATTCGAGTACCTATTCAACTTTGACAACACTTTTGAGATCCATGATGACATTGAGGTGCTGAAGCGGATGGGCATGGCCTGTGGCCTGGAGTCTGGCAGCTGCTCTGCTGAGGACCTCAAGGTGGCACGGAGCCTGGTGCCCAAAGCTCTGGAGCCGTATGTGACAGGTCAGTCGTGCCCTCAGGGTCATGCATGTCCTGAGGTTGGCCGAGCTCGGGATTTTTGGTGTCACTGCCTACTGGATGGGAAGCTACAGCCTGCGAGTAGCCTGCATGATTTGTGTGATGGAGGCGTGAGGAAAAGTCAGGGGTTAGGGTTCATCTGAGTCAGAGTGAGAAGCATCATTCTCGAGTAGTGTAGCTGGCATGGGGCCCCATGGTGGTTGCAGGCCCTGGGACCTGGCTGCCGTTCAGTGTTTTGTTGGGGGTGCGACTCCTCTAGGACTCACATTGTCACTGGTGGCTGATGTCCAACTGCATGCTGGGCTTTCAATGGACTGTGAGTCCCTGGTCCAGGAGGGCTCCCACCTGGGGACATGTGGCCACCACATTAGGGACTTGGGTCCTGGCTTGTTCCAAGCTTCCTCCCCTCCTGTTGGTCGCCAGGGAGATCAGCCAGACTTATGCAGTTGTGCATCTCTTACCTGTGTCCCTACTTCCTGCTGTGTGGCAGCTGCAACACTGACGGGTCTGTGTGGTGCCTTCTCTGCACTGGGCTGTGCTGAGGGTGTGTGTCCCTTGTGGGAGTCTTGGCTGTGGCACGTGTCCCATGGAGGCTGGCACTGGACATTGCGAGGCCCCTGACCAGGTCTCCCAGCCTTGCTTTGTGTGATCCTTCGCTTTCCCTTTCAGAAATGGCTCAGGGGTCCATCGGCAGCGTGTTCCTCACAACTGCAGGCTCTGCGTCCAACGGCACGAGGCTGTCTACCAGGTGACCACAGGGCAGGGTCAGGTGGGATGGCACCCGTCCGGGGATACACAGCCTAGGACCGATGCTCTCTCCTCCCCTGTAGAAAGAGGCTTTTTTCTCAGTTGGCTGCTTCTGTCTAAAAATTAAAATTGACTCCTGTTTTGATTTTACTTTATTTTTTCATTTAATAATAAAATTTTATTTTTTCTAAATGTATACCTGGGTGGACCTATTCATCATGCATCTTCACCAGCGGCAGGTGAATCTCCACCCTTGGTATTTCTGGTATAAATAACTTGAGCTCTGTGCTTTGAAACCAGCTTGATAAGCCCTTTACTAAGGAGCTCCTCAAGGGCTGCTCTGGCCTGTGACCATGGATCTTCAGTCACTCAGAGACCACAGCAGGTGTTACAAGTTTAGGGTTAGGAACTTCCAGAGTTTGTCATAAGTAGATTTATCAAACAGAACCAGGTTGTTGAGCTTGTCCTGAACTTTGCCTTTGGGCCGCTTCTTCTTTTCAGCCTTGCCTCCAGATTTGTTCACTAGGTTTGTTTTCTGGCATCTTTCTTTTTTTTAAGTTACATATTTATTTATTGTATTTTTTAGGGAATGGTCTACAGTGTGTTCAGGGTGTCACTACTAGATCGGACTCATAGTGATCCACCTGTTTTACGGTCTCCCAAGAGCTGGGATTCCAGGCACCCACCACCACAGCCAGTCTCAATTGCCATCTCAGTGCGTCCAGGGGGCGGGGCCAGCCCCCCAGGCCCAGAGGTTCGAACTCCTGGCCCCTACACCTGCTTGCAGGCACTTTAATCAGCTGAGCTATTTGGCCCGTCCCCAGCATCTTTCTTCTTGTTGTCTTTGGGTAGCATTGCGCAGCCCGAAGAGCAGTGGCTACCACTGCAGGCCCATTAAGATGTCAGAGAGAACAACTTTTTATTTTTAAAGTAGTACAAGAAAGGGGGCAAAATCTACCCTAACTGTGGGAGCTGAGAGACAACTGGTTTTCCTTTCTTTATTTTCTTAAAATGTTTGAGGTCATCATACGTGTAAAATTTTCTTCCTCCTTTTTTCACTATAGTGTATTATGCATGTGCTGTGCAAGGACATTTGTTATTTAGATGAATGCGTTTAACATGATGTTCCTGGCATTAGCAGTTCGTGATACTGATAGCAGCAGTTTGTTGCTTTTGGGTTGTACCGTGTGTGTGTATGTGTATGTGTGTGTGTGTCCTGCAGTGTTGCTTTACTCTGGGCTTATGATGTGAGAGATAGCGTGTCTGGGAATAGAGTTAGTCACCGTGGGTCTGTTGATCACGGGTTGGCGCAGTGAGGCCTGGCTTGTCCCTGAAGTGCAGGACATTAGCTTTTGGGCTGAGTCAACCATGCCAGGCTGAGGGACAGGTGACTGCCAGCTGGGGTGTCCCAGCACCCTGTGGTGAGCTTGGGGTTCTTTTCCACACATCCTGGAAGTTGGCCCCCAGAGTGTTAGCAGAGGGTCTGGTTGAGGTGAGTTGCAGCGATTGTAGGAATTCCACCTTCAAGTCATGCTCTTCACTGAACTTTGCTGGCCTGTCAGTTTTTACACTGGAAACAAAGCTCTGGCCAATTCCAAACCAGTGTCAGTAAAAGTCGGGTACAGATAGAGGTGTAGAGTACAGTGTGTTACAAAAGCACCTTCAGGTGGCTTGCAGTTGCCAGGAAAACTGAAGGCTCTGCTTTTGGGTGCATTGTCCCCCTTTGGCCTGCTCTGTCATGCTGTCACGCTGAGTTTCCAGAGCAGGTTGCTCATCAGAAAGTGTGCTATAAGGCAGGGTGGGGGCTCCAGCAGACTGAGGGCATGCTGAGGGGTGGGACAGGGCTAGGCTTGGGGTGCAGACCAGGTGGCTAAAGAACCTGCAAGGGGTGACTGGGCAGTACCTCAGCTCACTGTTGGCCTAGCATGGGCTCAGATCAGGGTACCACTGAACCAGGGCCTTGTGTAGGTGGTACAGGCACCCACCACCATCCTGGGCTCAATCCCCTCAGAGCCTGGCCAGCTATAGGCCAGAAGCCGAGCAGCAGAAGCACTCCCCGCTTCCTGCATGCGTTGTGGGTCCCCAGTGGCACTTGGAGAGTGGGGCACAAGGAGTTAGACTGGGCTGGGCCCTCCTCTTACTCTTCAGGCTGCACGCACTGCTTGGGCCCTGGCCCCATGGGGCCACGCCTGGCCTGGCCTTAGACCCTCAACACTGCTGGCCCTGTCCCCACAGCGACCTGAGCAACGGCGCGGAGGCGACTCTGGCCACCAGCTCCAATGGCTCCCAGTACAGCGGCTCACGGGTGGAGACACCCGTGTCCTGTGTGGGCGAAGACGATGACGAGGAGGACGACTTCAACGAGAACGAGGAAGACGACTGACGCCGCCGCCCAGCCTCGGGGATGAGCGTTTAGCAAAGAGAAACTTTGTTTTAACCCGGGTTTTTCTTTCCTTTTGGCCTTCTCCAAGAAGGCCTGGTAAGCTGGGTTTCGACGCGCACCTCCAATAAGCAAGGACTGTTCTGCGCGGTGTGCAGGCTCGGTGCCTGTGCGCATGCATGTTTGGTGCCGGTGTGTGGCGCCGAGCCTCTATTTACCTTCTGTTTTCTGTTTTTCCTTTAGTTCAGAGTTGGTTTCTGTCCCTCAGCAGTGCTTGCTGAGTTGCTGAACACATTGTGCTTCACCCATGCCAGTGACGATAATGAAGCGCTGTCATGTCCAGCAGGCCCAGTGCCTGTGCCCCATTTGCCATGTGCCGAGTGGTGCCCCCGCTGGCGGACAGCGGGACTGCAGGACGAGTCTTCCCTCTGTTAAATCACACGAGGGCCAAAGAGCCAAGTAGTTTAACAAAACTACGTTTAAAATATTGAGCATCATAAATTTTATTTTGATTTTGCTTTTCCTTAAATTATGTTAATGTTGCAAACCCATCATACCTGCACACTTTCTCTGGTGCACCAACTAGTTGAGATGTGCTTTCTTTTTGTTTGGTAGAAGTTTACTGCCGCGCGGGAGCAGCTATGGAATGTGTGGAAGAGTTGTTGCTTATGATAAAATTTGCCTGATTTCTTACAGGCCGCGTTTGGAAACTTTTTATTATATAGTTGTTTACATACTTATAAGTCTATCATTTAAAGACATGTACTGAAACAAATGTTGTATTTGTTTCCTAAGCAATCTTCATGTAATCTATTATAAAGTTGAAATTAAACATAGAGAATGTTTTAACAGTTTTTTAACTCAAAATTTGTCAATCATTTTTAATAGTTCTTTTTTTATAAAAAGAAAGGAATTTAAGAACAGGCAGTAGTCTCTTTTAAAATTTATTCACAATGAACCGTTAACTGCACAGTTGCTGTTAGCTGCCTGTTCTGAAACCATAGTCTTTTTATTGAAACACAAATAAACTTTTCTGTAATATTTTATGGAATACAAAGAGACTTTAATTGTTTGACTTTAACTTGGCACTGTTAGTTTTTATTAATAAAACGCGCATGGGCATTTTAAACAAGCTCTGTCTTTCTTTAATTCAGGATTATCGACTTGCAGTTATTCTCGCCGCTTAGCATAGTTTTACCCCGTGGTGAGGAAGCTGCTGCCCAAGGACAGGTTTGCCAGGTACACCCTTCCTTTGGAGCGGGGCCCAGGCTGCACCCCATGGTCGCCTGAAGTTGCCCAGAGGGTACAGGGCTGAGAAAGGGCGGCCAGGTGAGTTGGACAGTGGGCACCTTTCTCTCGGGGTGTTTCTGTTGTGGGAGCCTTGACTTTCCTCAACCCTAGAAGTCGGGGCAGATTTTATAGGTTTCTCTTTCAGAAAAGAATAAGATGGGGAGAAGATTATGGGAGAGGCAGTAGGATGCACAGGTGTCACCCTACCCACCAGCACCACTGGGCAGAATGCAACAGGTGACAGTTTGAGAGCTCAAGACTCCAAAGGCTGTACATGCAAGGGAGGATATAGAAGGTAGAGTTCCACGGTCTGATCTGCTCTTCCTGTCTGGTGGCTGCAGCGCTGCAGCGTGGGAAAAGACTGTGTCCTCAGTTCTAGGCCTTGTTCTAGCTGCAGCTGCTGCTGTTCCTACTTTGTAGCAGGGCCCCCCCTGGGCTGAGGTGGCTTTGGGGGAATTGGGGTGCTGGCCCCTTCTTCCTCAACCTCTCTTCACTTTCTCTCCTATTGGGAGTAGACACAGAGATGAGGCCATGCAGACAACTCTAGGGAAGTCTAGAGAGCGATTTTGTACACCCAGGGCAGGTCTAGAGAGGCCTGCAGCTCACTGTCAAGCTGGGCCTGGCAAAGGATGCCCCAGTGCTCCCCAAAGCGGCAGTGAAGAGAAAGCCCAGCAGAGACCAGGAGAGATGGACTCCTGCTGCTCATCATCTTGGTTGCAGATGCAAGTGGCCTGGCTCGCAGCAGTCACAAGGCACACAGCAAAGTGACAAGCATGGCCTGTTGGAAGGGAACCAAAAGGATGCGGTGGGTGTCCCAGACAGGATCCTTAAAACATGTGCTGAAGTAGCTCAGAGAATAAAGCAGAGAGGTGCAGAGAAGCATGCAGAGACTGCAACCTAAAGGAAGCCAGAGACAAACTCAGGCCACAGCGTACAATAAAGCCAGAGGCTTCCCAGAGCAAATAGGAGGGGAGCCAGAGACCCCAAGCCTGTTGCTGCTCCCTACCACATGCCGCCTGTGCAGGAGACAGGGCCCCTCCAGAAGGAGCCCTGGGGTGGGGCTCAGTGTGAGGTGTGAGGCCTGTTCGGTCCCCATAGTAGGTGGCATACATGGGAGATGTGCTACATCTTCCCCACCACTCATCTGTCCACTCATTTGCCGAGTGTCTCCTATTTGTCTCTCTGCACTCTGCTGTCGCAGGCACAGATTTGGGGGGCAGGTAGGATGGTGCGCTGGTGCGTGAGGGGAACACACCCCAGGGAATGGGGCTCTGACCCTGTTGTGACCCCTGGGTGCAGGTCCTGTCTGCGGATGGCCCTACTTCCCTGCCCTCCGTGCTTCCACATCCCACAACCTCAAGCGTTGTGTTCCTCCAACCCTCGTAGTGTACCTGCGCTGCAAAGGAAACAGGAGGCTTTCAGAGAAGGAAGTATTTGATTTTCAGTTGTTTTCCCAGGTTGGGAAAGACATGACTGTTCATGCAGAGCAAGAGTAACTTTAATGCGTTTTCTTTTTGTAACAGGAAATGTCCTTAGAAGGCAGAATTCAGGATGCGCCTTGCTGTGCACCGTGTTTGCTGTCTGTGCTTCTGCAGTTTTGTGTGCTGTGAACGGTGGTTCATATTAAAATCTGGAGAAAACAAGTTACAGTGAGGAGGGAAGGCCCATGTGGAAGACGCCAAGTGATACTAGCCTGACTCGCAGGGCAGGCGCTGCTTCTGTTCACCTGTGGGAATCCTGTGTCTTATGTGGGCTAAGGCTCTCCCAGAGCACGGCAGAAGCCCAGTGCAAGGTGCACGCCTGAAATCCTAGCTGCTCAGGAGGCTGAGGCAGGAGGATGGCAATTTCATAGACCAGCCCAAACTGCTTAGCGAGACCCTATCTCAAAAAGAAAGAGCAGAAGACGGACTAGATAAGGAGTGGCTGGTGCTGCAGCGAGTGCCTCTTGGCATTGCCTCGGTGCAAAGTGACAGTGGGACCCTGAGGGGCAGGGCCCAGCAGAGGGGCAGCCCTGCAGTCACAGTTGGGTCTCCTCCAGCCGTTACTTCTGAATCCTGAGCTTGAACTCCACTTTCCCCTCATAGGGGTCGTGGGGGTTGTCGAAGGTCACGTGGTCAGCGAGGATCTTGCACGTGATGATGACTTCTACATTCCAAGGGATATTGAGCAGCTTCGCTGCCACCAGAGGGTTGCTGTAGTGGGGCTGTGGGGGACAGATGAGAACCCTGGGGTTAGCAGCAGAACCACCTGGCAGATAGCTGGTCAGAGGGCTTCTTCCCAAGTGCCTCAGTTGGATCCACAGTGCCCTGCCAGCCTGCGGGAGTCACAGTGACCACCCCTGCCTGAGTCTGTGGAAAGGTGTGTGGAGTGTGGTGGTGGAAGAGGATTTGTGGAGCCCTTGAAGGGAAGGGAGTTAGGGCTGCATGAGATGAGCTGGGCTCTGGGACGCGCTCTGCTTAGGCAGCCAGGCTGCCTTGCTTTCCTGGGGAAGGACCACTGCTTCCCTCAGGCTTAGTGTGAGGTGTCTTACCTGTGCTTTCTTCCCATAGTAGGGAAAGTAGTGTAGGCTGAAGGTGCCGTTGGGGGGGTAGTACTCCACCTGCAGGGTCCTGGGCACCTGGTGTGGCTCATCCTGGATGGGAGAAGCCACAACTGAGCCTGGGGACAGGCTGTGTGTGCATGCCAGAGCCAAGTGTGGGGCACTGTGCACGCTGCCTGTGCGTCAGCCACAGCTGTGGTTCAGGCTTGCGTGTGGTACTCGGCTGTGTCTGTGGCCCTTCTTTTATGTTTTGTTTGAGCCACGGGCTGGGCTCAAACTTGCAGTGCTACCGCCTCAGCCCCCAAGTGGTCAGGGGCGGCTCATGTGCCCAGGTTGCCCTACAGTCGGCCTCAGAACCAGTGCTAAGGAGCAAGCCAGAGGGGAGCTGTCAGTGTGCACAGCTGGGGCCTTCACACCATGAGCCCCACTGGGAGCCTAAGGAGTAAAGTGCGGCAGGGCTGAGCCCCATCTGTAGCGAGATGAAGCTGCGTGCTCTGCTGTCCGCTGTCCCAAGTCTGTGTGGCCTTCTGGGATCAGCACAAACACAGTTCTGATAGCAGCTTGACTCCCATGGAGACCTTGAACTCATCAAAGAGCAGGAGGATGCTTTGGCCTCTGTTGGGTATTGGGCCAGCCTACACATGTGGCCAGAATAACTGGAAAAAGGAAGACCCAGATACCACAACCAGAGAGAAATGAGTTTCTAGGGACAGGTGGGTCCAAAGATCCACATGGGATCCAGGGTTTGGGGTACAGCACAAGTGAATACACATCATACTTGACAGGTGGTGTTTTCTTTTGTAAAACTACCAGCATTTATGTAGCAGATTGGGTCCATCGCTAACCCAGGCTAAACACCTGCTGCTGGCAGGGGTCTGAGGTGTGTTGGTAATTGAGCCAATAGAAAGGGCAGGCCACTGTTATCAGTAGGGTGGTTTTCCCAAGTCGTGGCCAAGCATTCTGGAACTGGTAGTGTCCCCTCTGAAGTAGGACCATGACAGCATAATCTCTTCCTGTGGGGTCTGCCGAGCCTCTAGGCGACACCCATCCCTGGGTGCTTGGCTGATTGGGTGGTAGGCGGTATGTCCCTGAGAGCTGTCAGTTTGTTCCCACTGCCCCTGGGTCTCCGCAGGAGCCTGCCAGTGCAAGGCAGTGCCTCCCCACATTTACTTACCAGGAACATACAGTCCACGCGGGGTGCCGTGCTGTTGCTGGGCAGGAACTTGACAATCTAGAAGGAAATTTGCTGCTGTCCTGACTGGAACTCTGGGCTGCAAAGGCCCTAACGGTGCCCTGGCGGGACCCTGGTAGAACCCTGGCCAGATAGTGACAGCTCATGAGCATGTGGCTTCCTTCTGGGCAGTGGACATGAGCACTGCCCTGGAGTCTGGAGCCGTGACTCTGGGCCCTCTGCCTAGGCAGCTGCTGCTGTTTGGGCCTCAACCTTTTGAGCGCCATGCCCTTTCTGCTGGTGTACATGTAGGCATGCCAGGCACCACCAAAGCCCTGGTGACTCCATGGTGCCAATCCAGCCAGGACCTGGAAGCTGGCTGTCAGTCCTCTGACCCAGGCAGCAACTCTACTGCAGGAGGTTCCTGGGCACTGCCACCCACATAGCCCTCACCACAGTCTGCACAGTGTCCTGGCCATGGGGGGGGGGTGTCAGGCACTCGTGTCTGCTTAGGACCCATGCCTGTTAAGCCTGTGCCAAGCCAATGTACAAAGAAACAAGGCAGATTTTGGGGGAGACCCCTGCAGGTACCCTGTTCATTTTGATGATAAAGCACGGTTTTCCCTCCTCGAAGCCAAAGCTGGGGTCTGTCAGGCCCGAGCAGTTTTGCAGCATGTCCGCTGTGAACTTGCAGGAGAACTTGGTGTGGTTTGGGCCCCCAAAGCTCTCCTGGAAGAAGTACTTGTCGGAGGAGCAGTTGATGCTGTCCCTCTGGGCCACTGGGGTGTATCCTGTGGAGACACAGCACTGTGGTCCTCCATTCTGCTTGAGCCCCGAGTCCCAACCCCCAAGCTGCAGCTGGCTCAGCCTACCTGCCAGGAAGCTGTGGAGCATGTGCACAAGGCCTGCCCAGGAGCTGTTGTCAGAGACATTGTAGGAGATGTCCAGGCCTCTGTCCCCATATACATCTGGCCGCAGTGTCACCCCTAGGGAGACAGCATCTTTTGATTGCTTTGTGTACCCCACACACATGCACCTGCCAGCCTCGTGCCTGAGTCTCAAGTGGAAGCCCCAGATGTCTGGCCAATATAGGGCCTGGTTCTTATGCACCCTGAAAAGAGGATGCAGGCCAGGCTGTCTCTGGTCAAAGAAATAGCTGCCCTCTATCCCCAGGACCGCTGCCTGCCAGCCAGGGCACTGCACGGTTAATGTGAGGCGTCAGCCTGGCCCCGAGAAGCACGTGCTCTACCTAGATAGGTCTTGAGCCTGGCTGAGCCTCAAGCAGGGTGTGCAGTGTTGCTTGAGTCTGTAGCCAAGGGAAACAATGCATATAAAAAATCTTCTCTGGCTTTGTCATGAATAAAAGCAGTTGGATGGCATGTTAGTTGTAAAAATAGTTAAAAACCAATGTGCAGGATAGAAGGGAGTTGCAAGTGGTCCCCCGTGCCCTCTGGTGCAAACTTCTTGGGCTTTTGGGGTAGCAGCAGTGCCCACCATCCACTTCTCCTTCCCCACCAGCTTATTCCAACTCCTGGGAGATCTGCACCAAATTCATCTTGTGTTCAGGGGCTGGCTGCTTCACAAGTACACATGGGAATGCTTTGTTGTTTTGGTGGTGTTGTGAAAGTAACAACTGTACCTGGTATAAAACAAACCTGTCAGGGTAATGGAAAGGGGCAAAAGCAGCAGGCCTGGTGGCACCCGCCTGTGCACCTGGTAATCTGCAGGGCCAAGGCAGGAGAATTGGAAATAAGCCCAGCCTGGGCAGCATAGTGGTGAGTTAGCAAGACTTTCTCAAAATAAAATCTTAAAAAGGGCTGAGGGTGTAGCACAGGGACAAACCTGGGTTAATCCCCATCACTGCAGAAAAACCAAAGCCATATCAGCAAAACCTGGGGGAAAGGCTTTGACCTCATGTACGGGCTGCAGGGCAGCAGGATCCTGCCTTTCCTCATCTCAGCAGCTTAGGGCAAGCAGTACCCTCCCACTGTGGCCTTTTCTCCTAGTGTCAGGGATGTCTCCTGTCTGCGCGGTGTCCTGTGTGCACGGCTGCACATGCATGAGTGTGTTTAAAGCAACTTGGCTCTACAAGAGAAGCCTAATAAACCACACTCAAAATCAGGCCATGAGCCAGGGTGTCCAACAAAGCTTTGAGACCTCACTGCCTGGCCTATAGCTGGGCTCCTGTGCATGGCCAGGAGCATTGATGGGTTCAGGCCTCCTGGTGCCCACCTGGTGACTTGAGCTGGTCCTGGTAGTCAGGCGTGTATGGGTCGATGGTCTGCATCAGCACGTAGATGCACAGCGCGAAGATTCCAGTCATCACCACATAGAAGGCCACATAGTAGAGGCTGATCCACACTGTAGGAAGAGACAGCCACGCTAGAGGTCAGGGCCATTCCTGTGGTGCTGACTTTAGTTCACACCGGCCCTCTACCCCACATGACAGTCAGTCCATCCTACAGGCCTCTGCACTCACAGCTCCTCTGCACCCCACAGACCCCTACTAACCCTAGCATCTATGGTTCTGCCTGCAGACCCCACATTCGCTCCCCTGAACTCCTCCACCCCGCTGTCACTGCTCCTGCAGTCTTATTGGGGGACTGGGAGCCAGCACCTGACCATTCTGTCTCAATGGATCCCTGTGCCTGTGCTGTTCCCATCGCAGTCCCTCCCAACATTTTCTGTCCCACCCTGTGATAGACCTGATGTAGGCAGGGGACGTGGCAAAACTAGCTGGGGTAATGAGCAGGGCCTATCAATCCCAAGATGCCAGGGCAAGGCCAGGACCCCTGGAGTCCCTCAAGAGCTCCTATGAGATGTAGGCTGTCCTTAAAAACTCTATCCAGCATGCGTTTGCAGAGTAGCCTGTACCACAACTGTCAGACATGGTGTGCACATTTATTTTTGCTTTTCCTTTTTTTTTCTTTGTTCTGTTTGCTCTGCAGAGCTGGTTTCTTCCATTGCTGCTTCCCGTATACTTTTCAAAGAAACTTTTAGCTTGTCTCAAGTTCTTTGTTGAAGGCAAGAAGGGGCTGGAAAACTTTTGATTGACATGCCATTTCCAAAAAAGCCAGCCAGGGCTTGGGGTTTAGCTCAGCAGCACAGCCTTGCCTACCTGACAAGGGCAAAGTCCTGAGTTTGATTCCTGGTTTAAAAGAAAATAGGAAAGAAACCACCGTACAACAGACCTGTGCAAGCAGAAACCCACAACAGGAGTGACCCTGTGTGTGCTGCCCAGCCCCGGGGGTGTTTTCCTTTTAGCTATGAGACACTTGGTTGCATAGGCCATTGTCATCTCAGCCAGCACCCACTGACCAAAGGTCTGCCTTCTGCACACCAAGGTATGACTGACTGCCCCCCATGTCATGGAAGGCAAACAGGAGTTACTGTCCATGGTCACACCCACACACGGTGCCTGACACTTGCACTCCTCTGAGTCCTGGGGAGGTGGGCAGTGAGTGCACATGGGATAAAGGCCCCACACAGCCCATACCCAGAGGTCGACACAGGAAAGGTAGTGGCTGCTCCAGGCATGTGCAGTTCCTTCCTGTTTGTCCCTCCTGTGATGCAGCGCTGGTGGCAGCCAGCTGGGGCAGCCTGTCTTTCCGTTTCTAAATAGCTTGATCAAAGCAGACGCTTTAGGGATGCTGAGTGCAAGCATGTGACGTACAACTCCAGGATGGTGCCTTGCTGTGTGTCCCATGACTTGGGACCCCTGCAGTGAGTCACTGTCCAGTGCCGCATGGTGTGGTGTGAGAGGTGGGAGTCACAGGCTGAAAGTGGTGAGGCCGGGGCTACTGTGTGTCCTGCGGTGCTATTCTTCACCCCTGTGGAGCTGGAAAGCAGGTCTCTGCCCATCTTTCCCTTGGGGGCAGGACCAAGTATCAGTACACCTCAGTAGCTGATGGCCTCACCTGTGGGCATCTGTGTGCAGTGCTGGCCACAAGAGTATGTCTGTGGTGGACCATGGTGGTGACTGAGTCCTCTATCCTGTTCACGGTGTGGCAGGTGCTCTCCCATCCTGGTGCTGATAGATGATTCCTGCTTGGTTGCCACGGGGACCTGGGCTTTGGTATGTGCTGCCCCAGAGCTTCATGGTTCCTTGCCCCACTTTACAGGTTTGGAAATGGAGGTTCAGAGGGGATGAAATAACCCTTGCCGACTTCAGGTGCATGGGGAGCAGCAGGGTAGGGAGTGATGGCCTTGGTCCAGGCCTGGTGGCCTCACTACAACTGCAGGTCATAATCTCTGGCTGGCTGTGAGAGGCTGCGCAGCTAGGTGAGGACCCAGACTTTGAGAGGGGTGGAAGTATCCTGTGACCTCTGAGCACAGCCCCCCCCCCCCCCCCACAAGAATAACAGTCTGTTCCATGCCTTTGTTGTCCTGCTGGGCTGGTTTGCTCAGCTCTGAGACCCAGCCCCAGACCTGAAGGTTGCATCCAAATCTTGGGCCTGGGACCTTTCCAGAGAGTTCTGAGGGACTTGGCCAGCAGGGCAGTTTTAGGAGACTTCGTGGCTAGGACCACCCGCCTGATAGCTCTGAGAGGACAGTGGTAGCTGCACCCCAACTTTTTTTATTTTTTTGAAATGTGTAGTTTTTTCACTGTGTAGTTCAGACTGGCCTTCAACTCACTCTGGAGCCCAGGCTGGTCTTGACCTTGCAGTGATCCCCTTGCCTCAGCCTCCAAGTGCTGGGATGGCAGACGTGCACCACCACACCTGGCCTGTACCCCAACTTCTGCCTATGCCCTCTCTGTTTTCCTCCTAGCCCAGCTGCCTGAGCCCTGTCTGGGGCTCTCTTGGCCATGTTTTCTTTCTGCTGTAGGTCCTGCTGGCTGTTTAAATCACGTCAGAGAGGCATGGGTGCTGTGTCCCCATGTGAGAACAGGGCCTCGGAGTGGCTGCACGCTTATGTACAGACAATGGTCTTGCACACTGTAAGCATCACCGGCATCTTTGTGGCCCAGTTAGGGAATGGGGTAGCCTGAAGCGGGATCCCTCAAGCCATGACACCCACCCTGTCAGGGAGGTTGGGCGTGGGGCCAGCACCCACAGGGTGACAGGGACTAGGGAAACCGGGAAGGCAAGGCACTACAGTGGGGTACACTGTCGTGCCCTCTGCCCAGACAGGCAGAGGTCCTAGGGCCCATCAGTGCTCCTGGGCTCCTGAGTCGGCTGCCATGGCCTGAGGGTCAGGGAGAGAATTTCCTTGTTCTGGGCTCAGTGAGCAGTTTGTTGGTGGAGGACTTGCCCTGCAGGACTGCCTGTTGTCAGCGAGAGCCACTCCCCCCACCCCCCAAAGGGCACAGGTGGCTTCCTGCAGCCAGACGGGAGGGCACCTGGGCCAGCAGCCCTGAGCCGCAGGTCTTCACCAGGCGGCCAGAAGGGCGGATGCTGAGCAGCAACTGCACAGCAGGGGGCGCCCGAGTGCAGCTCGCAAAGTGGGTGGCTTAGAGACTTGTTCCTTGAAGAGCAGCTCTGGGTGCCTCAAATTATGCGACCAGAGAGCCACCCTCGCTGCCTTTAAGTTTTTTTAAAGAATTATTTCGAGAACTCTGGTTTTAAAATGCTGTTCTCAAAGGCGCTGTGGAAATTCAGGGCCTCACGGGGCTCCTGCCTCTAGCGTCAGCGGGGGCCTGGGCTATGGAAGCTCTGTTCGCTCGGGCAGGGCCTGTGCTGCCCTCTACCCCTGCCTGCGGCCCTCCTCAGCACCCACACCTACCCCAGCGCGCCGGGGTGCGGCCCAGCATCTGCCCCGTGTCTGGGTTCCAGCAGTAGTGCCGGAACTCCTCCATCCTCTGGCTGCAGGTCTTTTTCTCCTGCAGAGCCGCCATGTCGCAGTGTGGAGGCCCCTTCTGCACTGGGCCGGCAGAGAGGTGTGCCCTCCCTCGACTTTATACTCTCCTCAGAGGAGGCCGGAGGCACCAGAGTGGCTATCAGCTCTGCCATCATCTCCAAACACAGGGAGAGGCCACACGCCTGGCCACCGCAGAAGTCCCCACTATCGCGCTTTCCTCCTGTATCCTGGTGCTGGCAGTGCTGACTTGCCCTTGGGATGCCCATGGGATGCCCTTGGCTGGTGACTGTTACTTGGCTCCTTTAGGAGGTGAAATACAAACAAGGATCAGAAGTAGGTGACAGCCGGGGCCAGCCCCGCCCTCCGGGGACAAATCCTTCAACCTTCAACTTCTGCAAAGGGTCTGAGTGCCACTCTGTGACCCTGTAGCCCTTGACCTTGGGTGTTTGTCCCCATAAATGGCAGGCAGAATGCCATCAGAGTGGAGAGAGGGCCAGCTTGTGTGTGAGGGCGATGTCCTCTTGCCCCTTGGTGGGCTACAATAGCACCCCATGGGTTTCTCTGTCTCTGGAGAAACCCAGCCAGTGTGGCAGCAGCTATACTCCCTACCGGCACCTTCAGGATGGGTTTCAGCGAGGCCTGTGTCTGCCTGTTCCCAGGTTCGGCGCTGAGGGCCTGAGGGAAGAGTATGCAAGAAACACATGGGGGTGGGCTACAAACCCTGAACCCCTCCCTATCCCTCTGCCTGTGCCTGAGCTCCCAGTGTGCATCTAGCTCCTGGAGCTGAAGATTTCCTGCAGCTGGCACAGGTCTGCAGTATCGCCTCTGCAGGGAGGTGGGTGGGGAGACCAGGTAGAGGGGTGAGCTCAGGGACCCGAAAGTGTAGAAGGCCAAGCCCGACTGGAGCGTGGGCACAGACACCTATTGCATGAGGAGTCACATTCATCTCCTGTCGCAGCCGGGCTTTCTCCCTCAGAGACCCATGTAGCCACACAGTTTCTTTGGGAAGCACAAGGGAAACATCTATAGCCACTACTCAGCTTTTTTTTCTTTAGAGTGGTTCAATTTGCCTGCAAAACCAGCACTGTGGCATTTGGGAGGAACAGCACCATTTTAGCTTGGACTCTTCCCTAATACTACCATCTCTGACGCTGAGGGCTGAGAGCCACCAGGCACTCAGAGGTTCTAGAGGCTGCCACCTCCCTATGTGAGCCCTGGGTCTGGGACTTGAGGTAAGCTGAATGTACCAGTGCCTGCAGCCTTGCCAAAGAGACAGACAGAAATGCTCTTGATGGGATACGGATTCCTGAATGTCTTTGAATTCCATGTTCTGACAGTCTGAGTTTCTGGAAGCAGCCCTGTGCACTGATGGCACATGTGTGACCAGAGTGGCCCCGTGCCTATGGGAGGGCCATTGCCTGGGTAGAGGGTAGTCTCCCAGAGCACCATGAGGATGCAGATTAAGGAAGTCCCAAATGGGTCCAGATGAAGGGGACCTCAATTCCAGGCCCTTGGAACTTGTGGGACACTTGGGTGGCATCAGGTCAGCCCAGTAGACACTCAGGAGGGCAACCACCACCCGATGTAACATAGTCACTGCCAATGGGGCCAGTGGAGGTCACACAGAGCCAGATTCCTGCCCACCCAATAGTGACAAGAGACCCACATTCTCCATGGGGTGCCCAAGCATCTACCTCTCATAGCAATAGTCGGGCTCCTGGTGCCAAGGGAAGGTTAGAGAAACAGAAGTGAGAAGAAATGATTGTGCTGCTGCTGACAATTAGATATCACATGAAGAACTAGGGGGACTGTCAGCATGTGCCAGGTCAAAGAGACAGGTGCTTAATACCCAGGCACAATTTAAGGCAGCCATGGTTATAGTGCTTCAAAAGTAATGGCACACATGATCAGTGCAAATAAAAAGAAACTCTCAGTAAGGAAATGGAAAGTTTAGGGGCCCTGCCTGGCAAGTGCAAGGTCCTGAGTTTGATCCCTAGTACCACAAAAAAATAAGTAAAGCAAGTTTCAAGAAAGAAATTGGGAACCATAAAGAGCTAAATGAAATATTTTTGATTTGAAAATACAATGATCAAAATGAAAATCCTAAACAGTGGGTTTTGCAGCAGGACTCGGGAGGAAGACACAACAGAAGAAAGCAGTGGGGGCCCCAGGTTGCAGGATGCATGCTGTGGCCAAGGCTGGCACCCGTGCTGGCAGCCTGTGGAGGGAGGCTGAAGGCCACTGCCGCAAAGTGCCCAGTGGAGAACTCGAATTTGACAAAGATGTTGGCTAATAGATCCAAGAAGCTGAGCAAACCCATGCAGGATGCCCTGTAATCCTTGCCAAGCTCATGGTCATCAAACACCTGAAAATTAAAGACAGGACAAGACCTTAAAAGCAGCCAAAGAAAAATGCCTTGACTGATCACAGAACTCTCATCAGATACCATAAAGACCAGAAGAAAATTGCATAACAGTTTTGTTTTATTTTTGTTTTGAGATGAGGTTTTGCTGTGTAGTTCAGACTGGCGTTGAACTCACTATTGAACATGAGGTGAGCCTTCTGCCATAGCCTCCTGAGTGAAGGGATTACAGGCATGTGCCACCATGTCTGGCTGAACAATAACTTTAAAGAAAATGACAATCAAACTCCAGTCTTATACCTATAAAATATCACCAGGAATATAGGGAGAATCCAGACATTTTCAAATGAAGGAAACATAAAAATAAGCCAACAAAGGCATTGCAAGATGATTTACAGCCAAGAAAAACTCAAAACACAAAGAAAATGAAGAAAGGAAAAATATTGGAAAGGGAAAAATGAGAAAAAGCACTCTAGATTTTCATTTTCTTCTTGGCTTTCAAATTGTGTTCAATAAGTTGAGCAACAAGGCAACGTTGCCTGAGATTGTTCTAAGGACATGCTGAGCTAAGTCCTGCTGCTCTGCATGCACTGAATGAATGGGTCACCAAGTGAGGAATTGTGCATCGTGCATGCACTGCATTATTCAGCGCAAAGAAACGGTCACAGGAAACTCCACCTTGGTGACTTCACTTCTGTTCACAGGACTGTTACATGCAGTGCTGTGACAGCCGCAGAACAGAAAGGTAGCCCTGCCTGTGTGGTCCAGGGGATCACAGTGCTGAGCCGCAGGAGGAGCTGCACCAAGGCTGCACTGCTGCACATGCTCCGGTGTCATGGGTCCACATGCAGGCTCTATGCCCAGGCTGTGGGTGCGAAGTCTGAACAGCTCGCCTCAGTCATAAATCCAAACAGTGGTGAAACAGGTGGGCTATTAAGTGAGGAACATCTGCATGGTCATAAACAGGAGTCTGATAAACAGGAGTGGAGGAGGCGTGCCGTGCAAGAGCTAACCCAGAAAAACAGCAATTTCCACACAGGAGCATTTCCAGTAGCAAAGAGATGTCGGGATGGATGGGCTTCCACCTCCTCAGCCTGTGGGTGCCGTGTGCAGGGCGCCCCACAGCAGTGGCAGGGTGCTGTCCTTCTCAAGAGTGGAACAGATACAAACTAGGCTGTGGTCTGGCTGCAGGTAAATCTCTGCCAATTTAAATCCCACAGTGAGAGCTCCCCAACCACCAGGGGATCAAAGTAGGAATTAATAACAGAAAGCACCAGAAAAGCCTCAGAACACATGAACGCTAGAGTCCACTGATAACTGAGCCTAAGAGGAAGTCTGTGAGGGAAACTTTAAAACTGTGTAGGGCAGAGGGAAGACCCAAATGCAGCTATGAAGTTGTGGGATACAGCTATGACAGCATCAAGGAGAAACATTACAGCACTAAATATGTGCATCAGAAAAGAGGCAAAGTTTCAAATTTAAAAAAAAAAGTAAGGTTCTATCTCACAGGCCCAAGAAAACAAAGAAAAGGAAGAAAAATAAGCAAGTAAGAGAAGGAAATAGAAGAAAACTGAAATCAGTGAATTTACAAGCAGAAAAGCAGTAGAGAGAATCACTGAATGCAAAGCTGATTCCCAGAAAAGATCAGCAAAGCTGGCAAACTTGGGGGAGAAGGTGCTTGTCATTGGAATCAGGAGTGAGACGGAGACATCGCCGCTGGCCAGCGACACCGAAGAGCCAGGGAAGATGCCACGCATCTCTGCACAGGTCCTGGACGCGTTAGAAGAATTGGACTACTTCCTTAGGACACAACTCCCCCAGCTTAGAATAGACCCCAAATGGTTCTAGAGCCATCAAGGAAACTGAACTCATTATTTTTAAATCTCTCTGCAAAGAAGCCTCCACTCCCAGGTGGTTTTGCAAGAGAGTGCTATCAAATGTTTAAGGAAAAAATAGTATCCTTTACTACATCATGGGGCTGGGGATGTAGCACAGTAGCAGAATCCTTGCCTGGCAAGCTGTAAACCCTGGGTTGGGTCCTCAGCCATGTCTTCTGGAAATGTAAGATTGGGGGACATTCCCCAACTGATTTTAGGAGGCCAGTGTTATACTATTACCAAAACCAGATAAAACAATATGAGAAAGAAAACCACAGTCCAATATCTCTCATGAATGTAGGCATAGAAATCCTTTAGAAATTAATAACTGAGTCCAGTAGTGTGTGAGAAACACGTGGGATACAAACCTGGTCTAACCTTAAAATCAACCAATGCCATACATAACAGAACAACAACAACAAAAAATCACAAGATTGTAGTAATTGGTGGTGAAAGCATGTTCAACCTATCCATCATCGTTTACTATGAAAGCTCTCAGCAAACGAGGAGCATGGGATCCTCCTCACTGTGACAGCATTCATAGAGCCTGACCGACCAACCAGCCAGATCCAGGCCAGGCCCAGTTCTCCTTGTGCCACTCTCTGTGCACTGGCTGTGCCAGTGGGCAGACAGCGCTCAGCCCAGGAAGGAGAAAGTGGAGCCACCTTTGCAGGGAGCAGGGTGCCATTTGCAGACTACTCCAGGGAAACTACAAGGCATGGGAAGCTAGCACAGACAGATTTCCCAAAACACTGTGGTTCTGCATGCTAGCAATGGACATGTGGATACCAGTGTTATAAGTGCTCAGTGTTACAATTGTTACAAACAAAAAGGAACACTGGATGTGTCATTGCAGGCAGAGCATGCGTGGTGAGTGGGCAGAGAGGAGTCACAGGCTCAGCGCCCAGCACAGCTCCCATCAGGAGGAAGCCCTAGAGAGCCAGTGTTTCCTTCTGTGTTGTAAATGGAGCTCTGCAGCATGTGACCAGTGTGGGGGGCTGAGCCAGGGCCTGTGTGTTCCAACTCACTCCAGCCTGCTGGAATGCAGGAACACAGACATATGCCACTGCACCTATCTGAATAGAGGGTATGTATGTATGTATGTATGTATGTATGTATGTATGTATGTATGTATTTATTTAGTGGCACTGGGGAGTGAACTCAGGACCTTGCACTGGCCAGGCAAGTGCTTATTCTTCTGAGCTATCTCCCTGGCCCCCTGAATAGAGGGTTTTTAAAAGAACTTTCTAAAAAAATAGTTTTGAAAAACAAAGATAAAGGGGAAGAACTATGTCTACCCCGTTTCAGAGCTTGTGGTATAGCTACAGTGGTCAGTGTGGAGTGATATGGCTGGGAGGAGACATAGACCCTGAAGGAACAGAAGGGAAAATCCAGAGACATGGCAAAGATGACCAGCTGGCCTCCTTCTAAGGTGAAGAATAAGTCCAGTGAAGCAGAAGCAGCCTTTTCAGCAGGAATGCCAAGGCAACTGTTAAAAACAAACAAACCAGCTGACCAATCCAGAACCTGTCTTGCCCCTTATACAAAAATGAACTCAAAGCAACTGGGGAACTGCAGTGTAAGCTGGGACAGGCAAAGCTTTTAGGGAAAATGTGGCAGTGCTCAGGACCTTGTGCTCGGGGGAGGGTACTTGGGCTTACACCAAAGCACGGCTGGCCATGTGCTGCAGAAGACCAGAGATGGGAGGAGACAGGCTGCCACCTGGCAGGCATTTGGAAACCATGTCTGTGGCAAAGGGCTGGCTGGTGTCCTGAAACAAAAGAACTCTCTGAAGCCAATGGCCAGAAGCCAACTTTGGGCAGAACAGTCAGGAGACATGAGGAGTCGTCCTGGGGGGACAACACTAGAGCCACAAGGGGCAGCAAGTGCCCGTCATGATGGTGAGGTAAGAGCAGGCAACAGGCCCAGCCCCTGTCCCGGTGAGCTTTGGGGAGATGCATCTTCTGTGTCCTGGCTGGTGGGGATGCAAAGAACATTGGAGGCTCCTGAGGACAGCTTGCCAGCTTCTTATAAAATAACTGTCTGAGTACTAGATAACCTACAATCGTGTTTGCATATTCATCCAGGAGAAGTGGAAATTTGCATTCACACAGAAGCCTGTGTGGAACTATGCAGCTTTATTCATGATAGCCAAACACCAGGAAGACCCCAGAGGCCCTGCTGTGGTTGGCTGGGACCAGTGGTAATCAACAGAGGTCCCTGCTTAGCTAGGAGAAGGGGGACTTGGTTACATATCAGGGATGGCGGGGTCTCTGGGGCCATGGAGAAGCTGCTTCCCAAAGGCAGCACAGCATGGGGTCCATTCACACAGCCCCCAGCGGTGGTACAGGGTAGCTGGGGACAGATCTGCCTCCATGGGAAGAAAGAGGAGAAGGGTGCAGTGCACAGAGTGGTAGGAGGGTTCCAGAAGGACTCAGGCCCTGCATCTGGGTGGCAATGGCCTCACTGACCTGGCTGCAATGTTGAGCTAAACTTGGGCTGCTGATATCCTGGGGTTTCTCACAGCTACATGTGGTTCTGCAGTTACTACAAAATAGACATTTCATTTAGGGTCTGGAGGCTTGTGTGCTGGGCGAGTCCTGGGTAAGGAATCATTTGGCCTGTGATTGAGCCCATCCTAGCCCTGTAGTGTCCGGTGCAGGGACATCTCTTAGAGTGCCCCTTGGTCCTGGCTGCCAGTTCCCTCAGTGCCGCTAACTCCCCCCATCTCTGGCGGGATCTGAGTTCCAGCAAGGCCCCAGGACGCCGGACACACAGGAAGGCAGGTAGACTCTGCCCTGCAATGAGTCTCCCAGCGGGGAGTGAGCTGCTGTTGCCTCCACCCTTAGGGTGCTGGATAGGGTGCTGTGGGCTCCCAAGGTCACCTGCTGCTGAGCAGCAGGGAGGAGGAATGCAGGTCTCCTGGGGACAGAGAACTGCTGGTCACCTCAAATATTTACTCACTGGCGCCTGCGTGGACCCTGCCAGGAGCCTGCGAGTGCACAGCCCCTCCCTGCTCCACTCAGCGTCCCTACCCCAGGGTACCTCTGCCCTCCTGGACAAGTGGGGACCTGGCTCATTTTCCTCTGCACCTCTGTGCTTCCTCCCCCGTGGCAGCCAGAAATAGCCATGCTCGTGCCCCTCGGTTCTTCCCTAACAGACACTCCTCAGGCCATTTTCCCCAGGTGTGTCTCAGATGTCCAGCTGTGCCATGCCAGAATCTCAGTGGTGCCTAGGTGTATTCTGGGCATGCTCCAGCTGCCTTGGGAGTGGCCCCTCTCTGTGTCAAAAGTGTGCTGGGTATGCCCCACCTGAATCTCAAGTGTGCCCCAGGTATCTGAGTGGTATTCAAGTGTGTCTTGGGTGTACCCCAGGTGTGTGTCAGGTGTGTTATAGGTGTGTGCCTGGTGAACCTTGTTTGAGTCTCAGGTGTGCCTGTGGACACCCTGGCTGAATCTCAGGTGTGCCCTTTTGTGGTCCAGGTGTGTGTCAGGTATGTCCTTTGTGTTGCACACCACCTTTCTACTCTTCACCAGATCTGCTATTCTCTGGCTGCCTGGACCTGAGTGACACCTATGCGTCCCTGGTCACTGGTCCCTGTGTCACCTGGCATGTCTGCAGTCTTGGTTTGAGGAGAGGACATAGCTTGGGGCTTCTGGCTCAGCACCCACAGTCTAGGACACGGACACCAGGGCTCTGCAGTGTGGGGTTTTCTCCAGATCCCTGTTGTCAAGAGGTTTGGGTCCTATTGAAATCCAGCAGGAGAAAACAGGTCACCGACCTTACATGGAAGTTTCTCCTGGGACTTGCTCTCCTCCCACAAGGCATTGCACAGGGCCAGGCCTGGCCTCGTCCTTCCCATGGGAAGCAGAGGTGGCCCCTCAGCAGGAGGGGCACTGGGCACTCTGTCTAATCTGATTTGTAGTGGCTTAGCGGATTGTCTTTTTCAGGCACTGGCTGGTCACTTCTAAGGTGTCCTCCATGACCCCAGGCCTGGGATTTAATCTGATGCTGCGTCAGCCCTGAGCTCTTGGGGCTTCCCAGTGGGTCCCCAGCACCCTCGCCAGGGCCGGAACATCTACCTTCTCAGGGGAGGGAAGGCACAGGCCACAGGCCAAGGGCATCAGGTCAGGGCTGCTCTGGCAGTGGGTGTTGTGGGCTGGGCCTTGTTGGCGGGATGGACTTCGGAGCCTTGGAGACCGTGGTGGCCAACTCTGCCTTCATCGCTGCCCGGGGAAGCTTTGATGGGAGCAGTGTCCCATCCTCCCGGGACAAGAAGTACCTGGCCAAGCTCCGGCTGCCTCCGCTGTCCAAGTGCAAGGACCTCCGTGAGAGCCTCAGCCTGGAGTTCGAAAGTGTGTGCTTGGAGCAGCCCATCGGGAAGCGGCTCTTCCAGCAGTTCCTGGGCACAGACAAGAGGCATGCACCGGCCTTGGGGCTCTGGAGGGACATTGAGGACTATGACACGGCTGATGATGACCTACGGCTGCAGAAGGCACAGGCCCTCCTGGCCGAGTACCTGGACCCCCAGGCCGAGCTCTTCTGCAGCTTCCTAGACGAGGGCACCATGGCGCGGGTGAAGGAGGGCCCAGTGGGAAGCCAGGATGGACTCTTCCAGCCACTGCAGCAGGCCACGCTGGCACACCTGGGCCAGGAGCCCTTCCAGGAGTTCCTGGGCAGCCTGCATTTCCTGAGGTTCCTGCAGTGGAAGTGGCTTGAGGCACAGTCCATGGGCGAGGACTGGTTCCTGGACTTTAGGGTGCTGGGCAAGGGCGGTTTTGGGGAGGTGTGGGCCTGCCAGATGAAGGCCACTGGCAAGATGTATGCCTGCAAGAAGCTCAATAAGAAGCGCCTGAAGAAAAGGAAGGGGTACCAGGTGAGGGGCCAGCAGCATGCTGGGCCCAGTGCTCCGGGCCTGCTGTGCGAGCCTTCTGGGTGGTGTGGGCCCTGGCAAGTCCTTGCCCATTAGTGACTGCGCACAGGAGCAGCTTGGGAAGAGTCCTGGCTCCAGGGTCCCAGGCCCAACCCACAGGACCTGAGGGTGCAGGAGGCAGAGGTGGGTGGTGGTGAAGCTTCTGAGAGGCAGGTCCCTGATTCTTGGGCGAAGGATTGTGTTTCCTGCACACAGGTTTCCCAGGGAGGGAAGCAAAGAGAACCTGCACAGGCCCCGTCTGGGGTCAGGTGTCAGGTGAGGGCTGGACCAGGGAAAGCTGCTTTATCCTCTGAGGGAGTTAGACACTTCACACAGCAGGCTGTGCGAGGGCAGGCCAAGCTGTGAGGGATGCAGCCAGTGCGTGTTCCTGATGCCTCAGGTCAAATGTCAGGTGTCGTGGTGACTATCGAATGGGGCCAGGAGGGCCCTCACCGTGGGCTTAGAGAGTGAAGTGACTGCATTCCATAATGTTCTAATTATGGTTTTTAAAATTGGAGGGTATTTTTTGAGACAAGGTCTTGTTATTTTGCCCAGATTGGCCTTGAACTTGCTATCCTCCTGCCTTAGCCTCCCGAGTGCTGAGATCACAGGTGCACCACCACACCTGGCTAAGGATAGTTTCTAAAGGACAGCCTTATTGAGGTATAATCCACACATCAGGCTACCTGTGTCTGCAACTTTAAGCCAGTGACAGTCTTCCCAGAATGTAAGGCCAGTGAGGCCAGCCTGACTGGACCTGAGAGCCCTAGGGCAGAGGGCAGAGCTGCGGGTGAGCGGGAGGGCCTGCCAGGGCGGCTGCTGGTGAGGAGGGCTCCAAGGGACGCTGGCTGATCCCACTCTCCATCCCGGGTGACTGCATGCTCTCTGGGAGGGGTCATTGGGGGAGTAGTGAGGCAGCTGCTCCATCTGCTCCATCTGCCCTGAAGTTGCTCAGTTGCCCGCTCCACAGGGCGCCATGGTGGAGAAGAAGATCCTGGCCAAGGTACACAGCCGCTTCATCGTCTCGCTGGCCTATGCATTTGAGACCAAGGTGGACCTCTGCCTGGTCATGACCATCATGAATGGAGGTGACCTCAGGTAGGCACTGTGCCAAGAAAGCCTGGCTCTGGGGGACATGTCATCTGCCTATCTGGTGGGCACCCTGGCCTCAGTGATTGTCACCAGTGCCTAACCTCCCAGGAACACAGAGTGACAGGGATGTGGTGCGGCCTCAGCCTCGGCCACCATCACCCAGGACTGGGCTGGCCCATCACAACCTCTCAGAGGGGAAAGACCGCAGGACAGCTGGGCAGCCTAACTGCTCTGTGTCTCAATTTCCTCATCTGTAAAATGGGAATAAAAATTAAAACATGAAGTAAGAAGAATTGAGACATTCAGTGCATGCACCAGCTCCCCATGAGTGTAATCAGGTGGTGCTGCAGGTACATGCTAATAAAACATGCAGTAGATGAATAGAAAAATACCTGTGGTGGTTGTGCTGTCTGGAGGCTGTTGTGGGGCGACTTTCTGTGCCTGGTGCCTGTCTGCTCTGCCACAGGCAGCTATGCTCCAAGGTTCCACACCCCTGTCCCCACTGAAGAAACCCGGCTGCCTGTTTTCAAGGAGGACATGAGGTCCAGACCAGCACCTGCTGTGATTGTGACTCTCTCCACCTCTCTTGCCCACCCCAAAAGGCTCCCAGCCTGGTCCTTGTTCCCCAGCTCCGGCACCCATTTCCTGGGGTATACCCTGTAGAGGTTGGTGTAGGAAAGGGGGTTTGGGGCCAGCAAAGGCTTAAGGCCACTTTTCCAAGCTGCACTGTTTCTTTCTGAGGGTCAGGGCTGCCCCTCCCAGCCTGCATGTGGCTCTGGTCTCCTCTCAGCAGCTTGGCCAGGAAGCTGCCACCCTGGGGCTTTAGGGTGCATGGAGCCCTTGCTCAGAGTCCCACGGTCCCCAGGTACCACATCTACAACATGGATGAGGAGAACCCTGGCTTCCCAGAGTCACGTGCTATTTTCTACACGGCCCAGATCATCAGTGGCCTGGAGCACTTGCACCAGAGGCGCATCATCTACCGTGACCTCAAGCCAGAAAACGTGCTGCTGGACAACGATGGTGAGGCTTGTCCTGGGCTGACCTCACCCTGACCCTGACCCTGGCCCCAGGCCTGACCCGGACCCCAACCCTAACTCTGACTCCAACCCTGACCCAAATCCAGACTCCTACCCTGACCTCTACCCTGACCCTGCCTTGGCTCTGACCCCAACTCCAACTCTGCAGAGCACCCTGGGACCCAAACCCCCACCATTAGCGCTCTTCTGCCCCTGGGACAGTGTGGACACCAGGGTCATGCATAGGCCCTGGTGGGGAGCATGTATGGAGTGTATAGATGGTGTATGTTGTGTCTGTGTGTGGTATGGGCATGCTGTGTAGTGTATGTGCGGTGCATGTGGTATGTCTGTGTGTGTTATGGCTATGGTATGTGTTGTGCCTGTGTGTAGGGGTACCTGTGGGGAGTGTGTGTGTGTGTGTGTGTGTGTGTGTGTGTGTGTGTGTGTGTAGTACACATGCCCATGTGTGCTGGGCATCTTGGTTTCTGACCCCATTGTGTTGGCTCAGGCAACGTGCGGATCTCTGACCTTGGGCTGGCTGTGGAGCTGCAGGAAGGGCAGAGCAAGACCAAGGGCTACGCTGGCACCCCAGGTGAGGTGGGGACCCGGCCAGGAGGTGCAGTGTAGTTGTTCCTTCCTCAGTGAAGAGCTATAGTACCTCTCTGGCCTCCCCCTCAGTCCTGATAGGGCTGCACTCTGTGGCTGCCCTTCCTGCCTTGCAAGTTCCAGAGCTCTGTGTCACAACTGCTCTGGGATCAGGTAGGCAGCAGTGGACAGATCCCATGGTGCAGATGGAGGGAGTCCAGGCGGGTGGGATGGGAGCTGAGCCACAGAGCAACTTCGGTAGACTCAGTGCAACCACTATGCACAGCACGCACCTGTGCACATGTGTCCACATGCACATGTCCCACGTGAGCCCACACCTATGTCTGTGCGAGTGTGTCTCATGTGGGCGTGTGACTAGGAGCAGCTCAGTCTGCACACACTCCTCTGTGCATGCACACATGCATGCTATATGAGGAAAACAGGCATGCACAAATCTCTTTGTATCTGTACACATGGCTGCATGCATCTCTGCATGTCAGTGTGTGCACTGTGTAATGCATCTGTGTGCCTGTGTCTGTGTGCGCACGTGGCTATGGCTGCACACACCACGTGTGTCCTGTTCCCCATCTCTTCATCACTTCTCACCCTCTCTAGACAGGCAGCACAGAGGGGTGCAGCCAGGTGGGTATGTGACTTTGGATAGCTCCCTTGGCCTCTCTGGGCCTCTGTTCTACATAGCCATGTGGGCATACTGAGAGATCCAATGTGGCCTCTGCGCCTGGTGCCCTTGGTTCTGCAAAGTTGCTGGAGACCAGGCTTGGGCAGTGGCAGGACTTGGGCCTGCCCTGTGGTGCACAGGTGGCTGCGTGGCCTGACTTGGGGAAAGGCTGTCCCTGGTCTGGAGGAGGATGGTTCCTGCTGGCCTCCTGGGGCTCAGTCACAGGGACTGAGGCACCTCTGGAGGATGCTGCCACTGTGGGGCACTGAGAACAACATTCTGGAGGCCGCAGACCTGGAGCATCCCGCAGCCCCTAGGGGTGGGAGAGGACATGCATGGGACCCCTGTAATCCTCACATAGCTGGGACTGGAAACCTCTGTCTGGAATCTGGCCACGAGGGGCACTGTTGCAACCACCCTGTGCTCTAGGCAGCCCACAGTCGCCGGCTGTGCCCCAGGAACTAGGACTGCTGTGACCTGTCCAGGTCTCCAGAAGTGGGAGTATCCTGCAGGAGCAGAGCCCTCCAGATGGGTCTGCTGGTTGGGCACTGCCCATGTGGAGGCTCCCACACCATGGCTTTGTGGCTGTCACTCCACAGTACTCAGGGTCAGCCAGGCAGGCTGTGTGGACAGGCAGGGGTAGCATCCTGTGCCTCACACATCCTCTGTGGGCTCCAGGCCTGCAGGAGGACACATCCTCAGGGCCGCACAGTGCAGACCCCTTGCCTGGGATGTGATGATCCCTGCCCCTGGGCAGCGTCTTCCTAGACTCTGAGGCCTCGAGACCTCTGCTTTGATCTGGAAATCATGAACTTTTCCTTCTCAGTCTCGGCCGCAGTGGGGATGACAGTTTAACCCTGACAGGTGGAAGGAGCCCTTGGCCCCAGGCCTGTGAGGTTCGATTCCTGCTGGGTCTCTGGGGAGACAGGCTCTGCATCCTGTTGGCCAGGGCTACAGGACTGGGAAGCTCTGCAGCAATCCAAACAGGAACTGAGACAGCGCACAGAGCCACCCCACAACTGGCCACAGAACCCACTAGTGTCTCAGATGCCTTGGGCTTTGCAGTCACTGGTCTTAGAGTATGGCAGAGCTGGCTCCACATGCTAATGGTAGGCCTCCCTGTCTGCCAGCTGAGGTCCCTGTGCCCTGAGGGTGGTGACTGGGGGACATGAGCCAAGATGGGGGACATGAACCAAGCTCTTGCCCACAACTACATTCTGCTCAGGCAAGCCACCTGCCTGTCCTCACATGAAAACCAGCGAGGTTTTCCTGGGGTGGACACATGATTCTGGGCTTCTGGGTGCCACACTGAGCATGTGGGAGAAGACAGTGCCGTTCCTTTGCCAGCATCCTGTAGGGCCTGGGACTATGGCAGACACACGGCACCTCTGTGTGTGGCCTCTGGAGTGTAGATGGGGAGGCAGTGGGGATTGAGGTCAGAGGGGAAGAAGAAGAGGGGACCTGGAGCAGCTGAAGGGGTGTTGTCCAGCTGCTGCCTAGAGGCTGCAGGAGGAAGGCTGCCCACTGGGTCCTGCCTGTTACTGGCACCATTGAGGAGAGAACAGGGCCTCTGTATCCATGCATGCGTGGAGACAGAAAGAAATGAAACACCCAAGCAGACTCAAAGGATCAACTGAGTCTTCCCTGAAAGTAGATCAGAGTACAGGAAGAGGGGTGGCAGCAGCAGCAGAGAAGCACAAGAAAACCGAAGCCCACCCCAGATGAGCTAATGTCAGAATAAGCTACAGGTAGAGGTGCCGCCAAACCCTGGGGGAAACCCTGTGGATGCTCCAGGTTCCAGCTGGAAACATGTGGCATGTGGGTGCCAGCAGATTCCTGGTGGTGC